>JAATHB010000139.1:0-30299 GCA_014822075.1 Fusarium buharicum
AAGTTAAGATTTTCATCTAGTTTACTTATCTATCTGGTTTGCTTATTATATATATAAGCTTAAATAGTTACTTAATACCTATTAAGATAATAACTTCTCCTTTTAATTTTAACGTTAATATGGCGTAACTAAGCGATATAGCTTTATATTAGAAAACCAAGCATCACAAGCTTAACGAAGCCCTTAATGCAGCCTTAAATAAGTCAGTTCTAGACAACTCTTGCTCCACACCTACAATCCCCAATGTCTGCCGTTCATTCGGCGTTAGGCTGTTGCTGGTAGGTACCTCATGCTTCTTCTATGTGTTGGCGACCAAACCGTTTCGCCGAGTCAGGCTACGGCACAGACTGGGTGGTTTCCTCCAACCGCGCATCCTCTTGTGATTTTCGTGATGGGCTGCCCACACGAACCTCATGATACAGCCGTTAAATGAAGATCTGAATCAAAGCCGGCCTTCGTATACTTGCGTAGTCTTTCGTTGGTATGGACTCGCATATGTAAAGTGAGTTCTGGTCCATATCGAAACCCCATATCATAGCTTGGCTAGTTACATTTGTATAGGTTGTCTTCTAAGTGTACGTTCCATGATTCTTCGGCCTCCGGTTGTGAGAAAACACTTTACCATGAGTTGAGCGGCCGTACACGACTTCTTGGTGTCTATAGATTGTATATTGGTCCCAGCCTGTTCAATTGCACATGTCCTATCGCTAACCGGAGGTCTAGATCCTCTTATCCAAATGCTCGACGGTCCTACAAGTCAGCTCAACACCACTTTCTCACTATGTGATCGTAGTCTATGTCCCAGTTCTCATCAGTGGCTTTCAAAGCAATGGATGTCGAGCCATGGACCAAGTTTAGTGATTTACCTTTTCAGTGCAGTTCAACAGCGGGGTGTTGATTATCTTGAAGAGGACTCAGACCGTTATTACAAATCACAGCTTATGCTCTTTGTTTCCTGCGATCCTGGTTCTTTTTAACACCATCATACATACTGAAGTCGACGGAATTGCCTTCCCGCAGGCGCCACAGTTGTCCTAGATGGCTAAAAACAGGTTTTAGATGCCTTTCACAGCTCATGGGGTTGCATCATAGGAGCCACTATGCATGACGAGGCGTTATCATCACTCCTTTCTCGCCTGTGATGAAATCTACAAACAGAGGTGGGCACACAGTATGCGAGTCTCTGACCACACCAATGACCCCATATCATCCAAGTACAGCGAGCAAGTAATCGGAGCAATCACGACCCCGTAAACCTGTAGCCAAGCCTTCGGTGTGGTCAAGAGACGTGTCGAGACCGCTTATGTGACGAGGCATACAGCCAACAGCATCCAGCATTCGCTAGTTTTTTTCCTAATATCGAATAGCTTCATGTCTGACTTGCCTTACACCTTCCTTTAAGGGATACATGCTTCTGCTGTTGGGTTGCTATGCGTTATAGTGGCTTCCACCAAGCATCTTATCACCAGCACATCTGAGCAGGGTGTGGATTGCCCATTTTGGGCACCAACTCGTCAGATGGTAGATCATCTTTCCCTGGGAACTCACCAAGCCAAATTTCCTTATCGCTACGCTCGCCCTGCCTTTTGCGAACCATTCTTGCTCTTTTGCGCGCTGTTCAGCGTTTTCTCGCATCTCCACGCCTTTTCCTAAAACAGCACAATGTCACAAGCACCATCAAACTATCAATGCCAGTGCAAATCCTGTTCTAATAGTACATATCATACTCGCTCAGTAGCTAAATCTTGCATAAACCGAATATCGGTTCAGGAGCAGCAGACCGGTGTGCAAGCTTCATCGCATCTAGGGTCACGGCAATCATCACACACAGCCAGTGGCAGAAAGGGGCATCTGGTATCAGGGCTCATGCAAGCTATTATTCGTTATTGGACTTCTATGATGCTGGACCAGCAGGTGCTCATAGGCCAAAGTCAGCCGGACGATATACCCTCCAGTCCTGCCACTACTCTCACTAACGATAACGCGAGCGATGGAGGGTCTACGACCGGTTTTTCCAAATGTGATAAATCCTCTGATATTGATGAAGCATCAGTGGATGGTTCAGTGAAGGAAGGAGCGTCAATGTCCGAAATGGATCACGCCTTGAATGAGGACGCAGATCTAACGAAGTTCACTTTAAAGAGTCTTTTGTTAGGCGAGGAACTCAAGAGGCTCCAGGTCTGGAGAAAATCTTTTTCCAACGACGAGCTGGATCGACTACCTACTATCGACCACGAAGTTGCACAGGGTGTACTTAAATGTTTGACTAGCGTGGCCAACATACTGATTGAAGGGTCAAGTCAGTCATCCCATACTTCCAATTCTTGACTACAGTATTTACTAATACATAAAAAGAGGAGTGGCGGACCAAATCAGAGCCAGATGATCTTGAGACTGAAGGAATAATTCTAGAGAGTCTGCTGAAAGAGATTGAGATAAATACATCGGAATCTAATGTTGAAAATGAGGCAATGACGGATTGTAGTGGTATTTCAGAATCGGATGGATCTTATCTGACCATTGAGAATCAAAGTTTGATCAAAGATCTCAAATATGAGATTGACAGACTTCAAATGCTTTCTCACTCTTTACGTCTTGGGATGAGGACCGGAGTCATATTTGCAAATAATTAAATTCTTGATACCTTGTATATAAACTCTTGTTACACAAAATATTACTTCGAAGACAACAAACTAAGTTTCCAGGTTATATACACACCACGTTTCAGGGTTTCTAATCAATAGTCTCCCGGCACTCCATGTCGACTTCTTCACTCCGCTTAACCATTTCCCTGAGGGGACTAATGACCGACTGATAAAAATTCCGCTGAAACATTTCATAGTCGCTTTGTTCATCAACACTGCTTTCACCATAAGCCATGCAGTAGCGAACTGCCTCCTGGTATTGAACACTTGTCTCAGTTCCCAAACGACTCAATTCCTTATCCAACTGTTGCTTGATAATCTGCCCTTTGAGCTCTTTCCAAAGGCCAAGCTCTAGAAGAACATGTCCAAGATGGTACATGAACCTTTTTGGCTTTCCAGATCCGTGGTCGAACATCGCGGCTCGCAGAAATGGCATCTTCTCAGATTCAATGGGATAGAATTTGATATCTCGTGTACCCCATCCATCTCCAAGCCATTCTCTCCAGCCATATCGGAGAGTAGCTTCGGCAAGCTTTAAAGCCAGCTTGAAACGGTTGTTTCGAAGTGCTCGACTACGTTGGAAGAGAGTGAGATAGCGACGATAGTTCTTTCTCTTCTTCGACTGCAGCCTTCTCTGGTCCCCCCCTCCCGTATAATCTTGGAGAGAGTGAGAGGTTTACAACTTGTCTTTGGTCTCTTCTTCTCATCCAGGTAGAATATTTGGTGGCCGCTATCCTGATCAACAGCTATACACATGGCTAGACGATCGCTGCCTTGTGCAAGTCTTCCAGGACATACCTGAACCCGACAAAATTCAGCAATGTTTTGTGATATTTGTATTCGCTGATTTGACGATGACGCAGTGCCAGATGAGTATCCAGAGTCACGGCGCCAACGTTGACGAAGCCCATTCATTACTGTCACCAAAGGCGAAGACGGCTCTGAATAGACAGCGTCACTCTCGTCCCCTGGAAGGACCAATCTGGAGTGAGCCTCAAACCAGATGTAGTCTCCTTTGCTAAAGTTTGACTCTATAGCAACGTGATGGCCGGTGATGGCAACTTCATTTGGATTGATACAAAGTGGCTCCTGCTCTTGTACTGGCACAAGTCCAACGAGAGCTGTATGTCCGTGTGCTTGCTCTTGACCATTCACTGGGCAAGCTTCACACAAATGGCGATAGAGTGTTTTCGTGGCTGAACTTGAAATGTAGAGTTTGGTGTAGCTCGTTGTTGATTGAGGTGCTGGTTGGCAGTTTGAAAGCCGGTAGACCAAGCTTTCGATAGCGGAAACATCAAATCCAATCTTTTCGATGAGCTTATTAAGGTCCTTGAAGATCTTTGAATTTCGAATTCTGCGTTCACTTGACCGACCCTATCGCCAGTTAATTAGCGTTCCGGTACACCACTGGATTCGATTCCTACCTGGCTTCGAGTGGGAACTCGTGGGAATGAAGTGATAGCATCATGTAGTTTGTCTCTTATATTGGCTAGTCGCTGCTTCAGATCCTCCATGCTGTTTTCACCTATCGACCCTTCGCTTTGCTTAATCTTTTTCGTAGCTGTAAACCATTGTTCCACAAGCGTTATGTGAATCTTAATTCTCATTTTCTGATCGCTGGCCTTGTCACGGAGTTGCTTCACACAAGTCGCCTTCACATGATGAGTTCCGTCCAGCAGTATTTCATATTTTTCCATCAAACTGCTGTTGATGTTACTGATGTAATGGAAATCAGCTTCTGAAATGCCCGGTGGCAGTTCCTGCATGATCTCAGATTCAAAATCCTCATCCTGATCCTCTTCAAGAGCCGGAATTGGTCCGAAGTAGAAATCGTCCTTGATGGTAGATGGTGTTGAGGCTGTTGCTTGAAGGGGACTGAGCTTCAAGGTTTTTATAATAGCTTTACGGATCTCTAGATGGTCTCCGATGGCGCCGTTGACTTGGATCGAACTGTGATTTGCCTGGTTTCCAGAAGCATGGTGAGAGATTGTTTGAGAGTCCATTTCAGGCTATTTCAATAAAGCTGGCGTCGAAGAGAACATGGACAGGGCGTGGGGAAAAAATCGGGGATACATATGATAGTTTCATCAGATGATCAGTTACACAAGTAGACGGAAAGATAAGTCTGGGACGCCAACACCCCCGAAACTTGAGGCTCGTTCTGTTGGACGGAATCAAATGCAGAAAGGCTAAGCCTCCACTGATATTTTCAATGTTACGCATAGGTGAGTTCGCAAAGCAATATTATCATGCATGTCATCAAATACTAGTCAGCCTGGTTGGCGGACCAATGTGACGGAACTGCATTGCATTGCATTTACACGTAGCTTTGGAAAACAGCCCATGGGCTTTGCTTACACCACGATAAAATAACCCCTCTTCTACCAAAAGCATCATAGCCTACCGCTGAATGGGTGTCCTCTCTTTTCCAATCAGATAGTACCAAGATGAACAGCTGATTAAAAGATGCATCTACTCGTATGCGGCTGAGGAAGAAGAACCAACGTGGCCGCAATCAGTCCCAGTCATCATGCATGCCTTGCTGGTAGGCGGAAATTCCCTCTGCGGTCTTTTTAGCCGTATCAGTGTACTGAGTTTGTAATTTGAAGTGGCTATAGGCCCGGACCTGTTATTCTGAATTCTTTTACCTCCAATCTGCCTAGCCGCTTAGCAGTAAATCCACTTTACCAATACTTCCACCATGGTGATTTTAATATCCAAATATCCTTTGTCTGTCTGTCATTGTAACTAACAGAGTTGTACTTACAGGTTGACCCTATCGGAGCAGTAGCAGCCGCTACTGCCACAATTGATCAATCCTTCAAACTTATCCGAAGAGTCTCTACAACCATAGAGATCTATAAAAATGGCAGGAAAGATCTAGAGTTCATTTGCAATGACCTCTCCAGTATTGCTCAAGTCATAGAACTTGTCCAAGCCATCGAAGAAATCAGAACCAAAGGAGTTCTCAAAGCTGTAGCAAATATGCTAAAGCATGCTGAAAAGCTAGACGATCATGTCCAACAGGTCAAAAAGAAGTCCAGCACAGGATCTTCGTTTCGTCGCGTCGCTCACCACTTTATGACCGGCCCTGAAGATTTAGAGCATGCCAATAGAATGGTCACGGAGCTCACGACTCTCAAGTCCACGCTCATCCTTCAAATTCAACTTGCTCATGTTGGCCTTGTTGTCAAAAAAGATCAGGACAAGTGGGAGAACCCGGGTTGCACTCACATGTTGGACAGTTTAGTTCTTCATGAGGTCAATCAAGTTGTCGAGAAGAGACTCGGCAAGGGACAAGGGTTGAAGATAGCTGAAGTCCTTAGAGGCAAGAGTCCAGACGGTACGTATTCTAGCACTTCTGTCATGGAAGATAGCTAACCTAGCTTTCTCAGGTGATGGAATGATTCACCTTACACAAGACGAGTATGAATGCCTAATATTTCATAACTTGGATGAAAATCAACCCAATCAAGAACTCGGTAAGCATGTCCCAAGGGGACATCATTTGGGAAACTAATGTTAAACAAGGTACAATTCGCGTTGCCAATAACCAAACCTTTGATCAAGCGCTCCAAATGAACGGATTCGTAGGCGATGACTGGATGGAGTTTGCTCAAAACCTGACCATCGAGAATAACGAGGCTCGCAACCAGTCTATCCAGGTAAATGTGCCTACTAAGAGACAGGATTTCACCGCGCTTTTGGCTCTCAGAAATAAAACTCTCGAGATGATGCCGAGTTCGGGTTGGGCACCAGCCCCACTGATGCCAAAGCAGGCTATTGGAAGACTGGAATGAATTCGTATTTCCTCTTACGACTGGTTGACTGTAAAGGGTATGTTCATGATTCGCGGAAGATGGGCCGAATAAGAAGTCATCTCCTTATCTCCTCAACCCACTCCTGGACTCCCTCCATGGAAGTCTCGGCTATGTGGCCCAACGTCAAGCCTTGGCACGGCAATATTTCGTTGCTCTCCTATAGAACCGAAGGTCATTTCTCAAGCAGGACGCGTCAGTACTCTTGTTCTTGAACTCACCCTCCAAAATCCATAGATCCGATGGTAAGAAAGATATGTTCCAGGTGCGCTCTGGCGGACAGGCGGTTTAGCGGTGCACACTTCCATCATGTTATCAATCGCAATAAACGCTTCTCTTGAACCTCAGAGTGCAAGTACACAGTGTTATGCAATGCTTAAATACGGTAAGGTATGTGTGCTTGGAGGTGGAGGCGGCTTCGGTCAGGACGACTTTGAGGCATTCGACGGTGTCAGTAAGAGAGTCTCGCTAGGTCCGTATGCCGTCAATCTTGTGCTGTGTTGGCGCGTTTAGCTGGAGGGTTGAAAGATGTACATGAACATGGGTTTGGTAGTTCAGAAATGTTAATGGATCTTTGGCGGAGGGAAGTCGGTACAGAGGTGTTGAAGTGTAGACCATTAGAACAGTCGAGTAAGTAAGCAGTGCGCCAGGTATTGCCCGTGTATTCTAGCAACGGGATGAGTAACAAAAGGAGATGTCAATGCTGATACGATGAACAAGGTACATAATTGTTTAATGGAGATCATGGAACAGTTAGATTCAGCTGATATCATCTACAGCAAACAGGAAGTGACAGCGGCTCTAGGTGAACTGCTGGAGGCACCGGTAGTCGCTGCCAGTTCTTTCCTTCCACTCGCGTCTCTCTCGCCAGGTCAAGGTTTTTCATCTCATTCCTCTTCCATTTCTCCTTTCTACAACATTATCACCTATATTAGGCATAAACCTCTTCATCCATCTCAGCTTTTTATCAAGTCATCTGCTCTTTCTCTTACCCAACACCATCATCACCACCACTCAGCGGTAGACTCAACAGCAGCAACAGCAGCATCATCACCCTCAGCTGCCGCCTCAACAAGACTATAACAATAGGCACAATAACCCAAACATAACTACTCCCGCCACCAATGGGAAATAGCTCACCACTACCAACACCGCCGTCTCAACCGCTGCCTCTACTCCTGCCGATGAGATGCCTTACTACAACCACCAGACCAGCAACATCAGCAGTGGCACTAACACTAGACCCAGCAACAGGAAGAAGGGCGGCAGATGTTCCGGACAGCAGCGATAGGGGCGGGGAATGGGCCAATAAACGATGGCCGAACACCAGGGACATCGTCTCCACGAATGAAAGGGTTACGGTGCCTGGGTACTTGTGTAGGAGTATGCGGATGTAACCCGACGGACAGATTTACCAGCGAACCAGCGTCACAAACAGTTCAATGTAGACACGATCAATATGAATAATAAACAACGCTTTTTGTTTCTATATGCAAGTTCATGTGATGCCACTCACTATAACCGATTGGCAATCTCCTCCAACAGCTGAACCTCTTCCTGCATGAGAAAGAGATTATTCGGCAGCACCAATATTCCACCGGGCTTCATAATAATCTCCCCTCCATCATGCCTCTCGTGCCTCTCCGTATCACTTCCATCATCCGTCCTTGTCTCCGCCTGCTCACCCTTACTCTCAACATCCGCCGGCTTCTCTCTCTGACCCTCTGTCTTAACCCCTCTCAAATCCTCCGGCGTCCACCAATACACAGGATACGCGCGCTGGATGTTATTCACCAGGATCGCAACGCCAAACATGATTGTGCAGTTGAACAGCACAACAGCGACAAAGAACCAGCCTAGGTCGAGTAGCCGATCATCAACAACGGCGAGAAGAGCGGTCGCGCCGGCGGGGGGATGAATCGTCTTGGTCAAGGCCATGATGGACGTCACTGTCGCACACGATATGGCGCCAGCGAGCCATCTGATGGACGAAAAGTCGCTGCTGAGAAGGAAGAGTTTGCCGATGCCGATGCCCACGACAGCGGCGATGAGTTGACCGCCAAAGAAGTTGCGTGGTTGAGCTAGAGGAGATTCGATGGCGTAGAATTCGAGAACAGCACCGGCACCCTAAATAATCAGTATTAATCATCACTAGAAGCATGGGAAACGTACAAAAGATCCGATGACGATGGGCGCTCCCCTCTCCACAAACGAAGGAATGCGCTCCGACGCCAACTCAATCACCGACAGAGCACAGAAGATACCGATAAATGCCCATATCACAGGCAAAATAGTTCCGATGCTTCGAGGTTTGTCGCGTCGATGGCCGAAGATGTAGGCGACGGGGTATGGAATGTGTTGCCATGGCGGCGGAGGAATGAAGGGGTTCAGGTATCGATCAATATCGAACGTCCATGTTGTTGGATCCCAGCGCGACATGGAGACGGAATATGGGGTGATGAGATCTGAAGTTGGATAAAGATGGAGAATGAAAATCTGGGGTAAAATTGCGTGACGATGGTGTCAGCTGAGGATGTAGACAGATGATGGATGTTGAAGAGAAAAGGTGAGTAAGAACGTGACGTCAAATTGAGTTGAGAATGGCGTCCGCTGAAACAGCCAAAATGTCAATCAAGTCCGTTTTAAAACCCAAAGTTCAAACAGTGTCAACCTTGTTCACGATGGCTTCAAAGAACTGAGAAACAGAAACCAACAACATCAAACCCAAACTCAAAGAGCTTCCCCCTCTCCTTATAAACCAAGGCGCCAAACGGCCGCGGAGATCCCCTAGCCTCCAAGACATTGCACAATTCATGCTCCGAAGCAAACACAAAACCATAGCAGTGAAGAAAGAATACGTAGTGAGGAATGGCTGCTTTTCATTGGCATCTTGTTAGTGACGATTTCGTAACAAAAACTCAAGACAGGCTGATGGTCAGCTCGGTTAATTATGGGCCCCCTGTCCTTCTTCCCCACACATTCCTATTTCGGAAAACGGAGAAATGGGACGGCCGGAATTTGTTCGGCATCGCGGGTCTTTTTCCGGAGCATGACATAACAGATTGTCTTTATTTATCCTAGCTTCTCTGCAGTCTTTTCTCTTTCACTTGTTCGTCCGGCCCGAGGTGTAAAAATTGCTTGGTCTCGTGTGGGCTCGGACCGTGACTTGGTTGCCGACTTTACCGATCGACACGACACGAAACTCAAAGAATAATACCTGCCTCTCGAAACAGCTCGAATGCTTCAATCCATCCCTTCGCAGGATCTCGCTCCTCCACGAATCCCACCTCTCGTAACCGCTCCGCGCTCAATTGTCGGTCAAACGTCAACCACCAACCCACGCTATCGAGCTGTTTACTCCCGGCGCCGACACCTGATTTGATCGCGTACGGCTTGTCGTTTTCTTCAAAAAGATGCTTATGTGTCTCGATATACTCGCTTGGTGGTAGCGCACTACTACCCCCCGACGGCGCGACACCGACAAGACCGAAATACGATGCGATCGATGGCCATAGTTCAGCAAAGGTGGTGGGTTCTGCGCGGTCGAGCATGTTGATGATTTTGCCATTGCAGGATGGATTGAGAGCTGCGTGAATGGCTATACGGCCGAGAATACGCGATGACACAGGCGTGAAGCGCGCATGATAAGCCTCTTCATGTCCCGGGAACGCAACCTCGATCTTTGCATCTCCCGCGGATTTCGTGCCGTGATTGAACGCATACAAGGAGAGGTACTGCGCCCAATGCAGCGCAAGCGAAAAGTTGGATCCGATGGGACTAAAGCCCACGACGACATCGGGACATACTTCTGACCACGACCATGCCCGACCGGTAGATGCATCGTTGAGGATCTTGCGAAACCAAGGGTAAGCGACTGTCTTTTCGTAGTCGGCGGGTAGAGTGTCGGCCATGGACTCTACGAGGGGAGGCATAAAGATGCCGCCGGGAATGTAAATGCCGTAGCCCTACGAGAGTCAGCGGGGGATGGAGATGAGTTGGGAGAGGATTACTCGTGTGCCGCCGGAGTAGACAAAGGATTGTAGATTGGGAGCCAGTGTGTTAAGCGCTGATGCAAGGTTGCGCATCATGTCGCAGTTGATCTGGCATTCCTTCTCGTGACTCTCATTATTGGGCGCAAACACTGTTCCCATCAGCTTCATTCACGCGATCCATTCTCTCGTTCACGTACCAAAGTAAAAGACATGCGTCGTCTTCTCAATCCCCGACACCTTTCCCCTCAATTGCCCCGTGACATCACCACTCTGCAGATTCACTCCCGATACGAGCTGACGTTCAGGTCGACCCTCTTCAGGCCAGAATGTTCGCGATGCGTCGACGGGACGATTGCTCACAGCTGTGACGCTTTTGAAGGGCTTGGATGTAGGGTAGTTTGAGAGGAGCTGGTTGACAATAGACCAGCCGATGAGGCCAGTTGCGCCAAAGACGAGGGCGTGATGTGAGTCTGTCATGATTGTCGGTTAATTGATGAGATGCAAATGATGAAGAGATAGAGTTGATATATAGCTGTTGAGGATTGAAGAGTTGGTCATTATGGCTCATTGATCCGCATTCCTGAATGAGCTCGCCGAGCGGGTACACTACGACGGTCGCATGAGATGTTTCGTCCACCAGTTTTACATCATCAATCTCTCTTGGAAATTATATCGCAAAGTAGCAATGTTCATAATTCGCTAAGCACACGGATCTACAACTATAAACCTCTTGAGATAACAAATCGGCCCATCCGTTCTCAAACTATCTCCAATAGCAAGCGGCGTCTCAAACCACTCCACATACTGCGGACACGTCTGATAGAACCTCATATCCCATGGCGAGCCTTCCGCATGACAAACCAACTCCTTCTCTTTCCCAGCCTGTACAATCTTACACACGTTGTACCGCCAATCACGCAGGTCAAGCCACTCCTTGGAATTAAGCCTCAGCAGCGTCAAGGACGAATAGGGATCGTTGTTCAGATACAGTCCTCCATCGACGGTGCGGAGATAGCCCGTTCCAGCTTCGAGGTAAACTAGCACGGCGTGTCGCTTGTCGCTTGTTACGTTGGGTGCGCCCTGCCCGACGCTTTGTATCATGTTGAGGTAGAAGTTGTTGTAGGCGTCGGTGCGTGAGGCGTCTGCATCGCGGAATTGGATGAAGAAGGTTGGTTGCGCGGGAGTGCCGCAGTCTGTAGGGTTGGCGTAGGTTTTTGTGTGCGCTTCTGTGGTGTAAGAGTAGTGCGTATCCGTGGTAGTTGTCTGTCAAGTTAGTATCTATTGTAAGTGAGAGATAAGAGGATGCAGACGTACGGTGGTTGTGGTTGTCACCGCATATTCTGACACAGTTACCCATTCTGTAATCCTTCTCAATGGTGAAGTTGTAGTCGTGGTCTTTGTCGTCGGCGGTTTGACAAGACATGAACACGCATCGCTCACAACCCTAGCCGGATATCCCAGCGCTTTACCCTTAGAATCCGCCGTGATGCGCTTCGTCGGCGCAGGAGGAGGCGCATAAGCAGGCTGTCGCTTCTCCAGGACATTTCGCTTCTTGAGATCAGGAAACATGCCTATAGTATGCGTAAAAGTCCACGTCCCGGTCGCAGAAGCAGTCTCTTGCAAGACCAGCGTGCCAGTCCCGCTGAAGACGGTGGTGTACTCCCAGTCATCCCAGATATTCGTCTCGGTGACGGTCTTTGTCTTGTGCTTGTAGCGGAGGTAGGAAGAGCAGAATGTGTTGACTTGTTTGCTGGCGACTTTGTGGGCGGAACTGGAGAAGGACTTTACTTTGGGGTTCGTGCATGCGAGTTTGGGCTGGGGCGCGGGGTTGGCGGATGAGGGGATCGCGAGGACGGCGAGGAGGATGAATTGAAGCGACAACATCGCTTCTAACTCGGGAAGGATCTTGCACGTACGCAAATGAGTTGATGTTCATCTACAGTCCTTAAGAATTGCAGCAATGCAGCATATTAACAAGGCAAGCCACCTCCTGGCGACGGGCGCTGAATGAGTCTGCGTATTCGGCAACAATTGTTCAGCTCCTGGATGCTAAAGCTGTTTCAAGACATCGCTAGTAGTCTATTGCTTCTTCCCGTCATTTCATTGCCTTTTTTTTCGTTTATGCGCGACGCTCAGTGGCCAGAATGAGATGTTCTGGCAAAAGCTGAGTTCTAGCCAGGTCTAGCGCAGCCATGGTGACATTCGTCGGCGGCTGGGATGAGATGGATATAATTGAGGTTCATTCTTTAAAATGGGGTATAGATATAAGATCAAAGGGCGCATTGATGGGGAGAATTGACGACATGCAAAGATCTTGCCTGTGGCCGATATGGTGGTGAGAGTAAAGCACAAATTGGCGAATAGCTTCAGCGACAGCCCGTCGCGTTGTGGATTGGTCAATGACTCAATCGTGAGCTATCCAATATAAGACACGATCTATGCTCCGAGCGCAACAACCAAGACACTTGCACAACTCCAGCTGACCAGTGATGAGAGATGGAGACAAAGTTGAGGCAATAAACAATGAGCGACAATCCATCTTGGCTAGACCATCAGCAGACAATCCCTGCTGATCACGTATCGCGATGCCGAGAGCTGTTGTCGCAAAATGTACCGACCACTCACAACTACGAATTCACAATCGTGAGAATGAGACTCAATGAGTCAAAACAGTCACATCGGAGAAAAACCTTGGTGCTGTGTTGCACCATAGCGTGTGACTACTGGTGGCATCCAGTCTGTGGGTAACTTTAAGGGTGGTATTCATCTGTGCGGTTACGCAAACATCCATTGGGACCCTGAGCCCGTGAACCAAGGCAGATGCTCAATTGCTTTGCTGCATCTGGCATCACGAGCTCACTCAGCCTCAAGCCGACCCAAGCGCCGGGGAAAAGGGCTAAGATTTGTGAGATCTTGGGGCTAGATGTGGGCGGTGAAACGTGGTGTAACAGCCAACAACGGCGCGTGAGCAGCCATGGAAATAAATCCCTGTTCACTTTTGATGTCACATGAACGGGGAGTAGGAATGGCGTCAATTGTCTGTGTTTACCTCCTGTTGAAGGGAGGAGAGCTTGTAAATTAGTGAGACAGTAGCTTTTAGCCAAGACGATGTTGAATAATGAAAATGTTTTAATCTCGTATTTGACAAACAACAAAGAAAATGCCTAGGCCCTATCGTCTTGTCGTCTGCCGCCTTTTGCGCCCGTGTCATCATGGCCCCATAAAGGATCGTCGAATGATCTCGTGGTCCAAGTTCGAAACTCCCCGCCTCAAGACCCTGACTTGATGGCTGGATATCTTAGGTGATACTAGCTAGACTGACTAGGCAGCATTTGAGTGACAGATTCACAAGAGTCAGTTCCCTCAACTCGGGCGCCCGCTTTGCACAATCACAAGCTTCATGTTTCACTTGTTGGGTGCACAAGAGATGCAATGCCAAGTCTCGACTCTTGACCTCTTCTCCAATAAACCCCAGATTCTTTTGTCTTCTCCACCAAATTACCTTGCTTCGCCCCAGAAGAAAAGGAGGGTCTGTGTTTTGCATGTGCTTGACGCGGTGACTGTCATAATCTGGCAGCGGCAGATTAATGCACTGCATAGATGGATACTGACGGCCTCAATGCATCTTCTTACAAGGATTCGGGTGATGATACTTTTGAAAAGCAGGAAAGGACCCTTGTTTGACAGGACGACTCCATCACAGATCTGCAATCACCGCATTGGATGGAAGCTGTCAGAAAATTGGAGGTGAGAAAACCCCTTGAGTGCCTACAGTGCGCTCGGGTTGGCCGCTCGGGTGTATCGATAAATATTTTGGCGGCTGGGGGAGTCTACCAAAATAAACGAGCAGGAAGAGGCTCCATCATCCAATTAGCTGTTCAATTAATAATTGTCAAGGTCCCAAGTGTCTCGATTATTTATCCCATCATCTCCACTCCAGGCCCCCTCCACTACAACGGGCAGTAAACCTTAAAGCCTAGAACCTCAATAGCCAGCTCCACCACCTTATCTTTCTAGCGGATGACCCCCGCTTGTTTAATCTTTCGATCGACTTTCATCCTTGGCTACCAAGCACAAAAGGACGAGCGCTCGTCATCTTCTCACTGACTTGTATCCTTACATCTCTCCTTTCTTCTTGTTCTCTTCTTGTTCTCTTTCGGTCCCAGTCCCACGGTGCACGCGCCCTTCCCCCGCGTCTCTCCCTGTCCGCGCCGCCTCCGCATTCGAACCCGATCTAGTCATCTCCAATACACGACCGATACACGAGAATAACAAGACGCGACCTTGATATACGGTTCATAGCTTTCCAGCATGGCTGGTGGCACCGCCGTTGAAGGCTCGGGTGCAGCGCCTCAGGGCGGCATCATCGAGGGTCTCAATCCAATCCACTACAACCCTAGGGATCCCATCTCCCTCTTCATCGTCCAGGCTGTTATCATCATCATCTTCTGTCGCTTGCTGCAATGGCCTCTCTCCAAGGTCGGTCAGCCTCGCGTTATCGCAGAGGTCATTGGTGGTATTGTCCTTGGTCCATCCGTCATGATGCGAATCCCTGGGTTCCAAGAGAACATCTTCCCCACAGAGTCCATGCCTGTTCTCACCAACGTCGCTACTATTGGACTGCTTCTCTTCCTCTTCCTTGTCGGTCTTGAGGTTGATACTCGCATGTTCAAATCCAATTGGCGCGTCGCTGTCAGCGTTGGTCTCGCCAGCATGATCCTCCCATTTGGTCTTGGTGTCGCTGTCGCTTGGGGCCTGTACGAGGAATACGGCGACGAGGGTGCCATGGAGGATATGGAGTTTGGCACGTTCGCTCTCTTCATTGGAACTGCGCTTGCCATCACCGCCTTTCCCGTCCTCTGCCGTATTCTCTCCGAGCTTCAGCTTCTTGGAACCTCTGTCGGTGTCACTGTGCTCGCTGCTGGCATTGGTAACGATGTTGTGGGCTGGGTACTGCTCGCCCTCAGTGTCGCTCTCGTTAATAACGCTAATGGCCTTACGGCGCTCTACGTCTTTTTGACCGCTGTCGCATGGGTCTTGTTTCTGGTCTTTGCCGTTCGACCTGCCTTCCTTTGGGTCTTGCGCCGAACAGACAGCATTCAGAATGGTCCTTCTCAGGGCATCACTACCTTGACTCTGCTTCTTGTCTTGCTATCATCTTGGTTCACTGGTAAGTCGACCACTCTCACTGACCGTCGCATCTAACACATCACAGCTGCCATCGGTGTTCATGCCATTTTCGGTGCCTTCCTCATCGGACTCATTTGTCCACATGATGGTGGTTTCGCCATCAAATTGACCGAAAAGATTGAAGATCTCGTCGGATCTATCCTCTTGCCCCTCTACTTTGCCCTCTCCGGTCTCAACACTGATCTTGGTTTGCTTAACGACGGCACCACCTGGGGCTATGTCATTGCCATCATTGCCTGCGCTTTCTTTGGTAAGATCATCGCTGGTACTCTGGCTGCGCGTTTGACCAAGTGCCTCTGGCGAGAGAGTTTGACCATTGGTGCGCTCATGAGTTGCAAGGGCCTTGTCGAACTCATTGTCTTGGTAAGTCAGCATACTCTACTAAGCAAGCGATTCGTCTAACGATTACAGAATATTGGTCTTCAAGCTGGTATCCTGTCGCGCAGAACATTCACCATGTTTGTCGTCATGGCAGTGGTAAGTACCTAGCCTCTTCATCCACTCAAACACCGCTAATCGCTTTAGGTTACTACCGTCACAACCTCGCCCTTGACCAAGTGGCTCTACCCTCTGTGGTATCGCCAAAAGGTTGACAAATGGCGCCGAGGCGAGATTGACTGGGACGGAAACCCTATCCAGACCGAGGCTCAAGCTTCTCAACATAGGATGGAGGAGGCCCTTGACAAGTCCCAAACTCATCGTCTCATCCTCCACCTCCGACTCGATGCCCTTCCTGGTCTCTTCAATCTGGTCTCACTTCTTGGTGGTTCCCGAAAGGCACCCATCACCAACCCTTCCGATACAGACAACGATGTCCCGGCTTCCACTTCCATCGATGAAAAGGCCCTCATTCAGCGCCGCCCGCTCGAGGTTCGTGGTGTTCGGCTTATGGAGCTGACCGACCGTACCTCGTCCGTCATGCAGTCTGCTGAACTGGACGACTTTGCCTCTCGCGATGCCGTCTTCTCTGCTTTCCAGACCTTCTCTCGTCTTAACGGTGTCGCCGTCGCCGGACAAGTCTCCATCATTCCCACATCCGCTTACGCAGAGACCCTCACCAAGTATGCCGAGGAGGCCAAGTCGGACTTTATGCTCATTCCCTGGAGTACTTATGGAGGAATTGCTGAGGAAAGCTCCAATGCCGGCTTGACTGAGAGTGGTAACCCCAACGATCGCTTCTTCAGCAGGACATACATCGAATACGTCCAAGGTGCTGTTCAACGATCTACCTGCACCACCGGTATCTTCATTAACCGCAACCCCGATGGTAACGCCTTGTCGAAGAGGCCTACCCTTACCCGAAGCCCCTACACTGGTCTTTCGGTTCACAGCACTCACGACTCACCCGTCGTTCAGCGACCCATCGACCAACGCCAGACCATTTTTGTACCCTTTATCGGTGGCAAGGATGATCGTGCCGCCCTTCTCTTTGCCCTTCAGCTCGCTCACAATCCTCACGTGTCCATCCACGTCATCCACCTCCACTTCAGCGAGGATGACCCCGAGATTGAGCCTCACACCAGCAGTCCCGGAAGCAGCAACGCCCTCACAAAGAACGCCGTCGGTGTTCCCTCCGCCAGTGACTTGGATCTACTCAACACAGCCAAGAAGAACGCCGCTGGAAAACTCGAGGGTCGCGTCACATTTGTCGAGATCCCTGTTGATTCAATCCGCAACCTTCCCGACCTCGCCGTCGCTCACGCGCGCGAACTCGTCGGCAAGTCCAGACTCAGCGTCGGAGACTTGGTCGTCCTTGGTCGCGCTCATTCTTTGTTTGATAACCTTCTTGTTGAAGACTTTGGCGTTGAGCGCGATTTCCAGCGCACTGTTGGTGTTCTTGGTGATCGCTTTGCCCGAGCTGGCATTGATGCTGGACTGTTGGTTATTGATGATAAGCAGGCCAAGGTCTGATAGACTGGTTGGTTTTATGTTGGATATGTTTTGCATTGGATGTAATGGCGTTTCATTCATTTTTGGCAGGAGCTTGGATTGAGTGCATGTACAGAGTATGCATTGGAGAAGATTGGTGCATTGGACTTTGGGATATACCAGGCCTCGATCTAGATTGGGTCATGAGCTATGAATATACATTGATGATCTCCCCAACATAAGCCGTAGGCTCTTGGTGAACTGTGTACCTGTGAATACTGGTGAGCGTACAGGTCTTGAAGACAACTCACAGCAGACGTCATGTCGCAGCGCCTGATGCTACAGAAGAGTGATGTGGAATACTATGTCATGTAGGCGAAATACAAAATAATTAATGTCTTTATTTCTCGATTTTACTTGATAGTTTGAATACAAAGAGATGCATAATGTTTAGTTTTGTTATCTCACAAGTCTTTTGAACACGATTGCATCTCAGTGTCTTGTTCATACATCCTTGATTTCTCGCGCTCATTCATTGAGTCTATAGTACAGAAACTAGATCATTTGTCTCATGTGTTTGCCTAGTGTCCCCACTGAGGCAAACTCCCATTCATTGTAACTCAAATATTGAACTGAGTCCATTACCAAAATCTCCATTGGTTCGGAAAATCGCCAGTTTTAAGCTCTGTCTTCACGCTTGCGCTTGTCCACTCCAGGCGCCTCGAGAAGGCTCAGGACCAGAGCGCAAATCTCTACTGATTTTTCGGCGCGCTTGTTCGCCTTGCCGAGTTTCACTTCCAAATCATTCTGCAGTTGTCCCAGCTGCTCCGACTTTTCTTTTGACGCCGTGTTCTCGGCCTTGAGGTTATTCAGCTCGGTCTTGAGATCATGCAGGTCGCGGTCAGCTGCTTCCTTGTCCTTGCACATCTGCCCGAACGCTTTGTCAGAGGTGTCTTGCCTGGCGCGGAGGTCATTGACCTCTTTCTGGAGGTCGGTGACATTGTTCTGGAGATTGTCGACCTTGCCTTGGGTGGCCATGAGGTTGGTGTTGGTATTGTCGAGTTCTTTCCTTAGAGCTTCGACCTCAGACGTGTTGTCGTTCCTGTTGGGTTTGTTGAGAATGATTGGAAGCTGTGCGGAGATGACGTCTGTGAGTCCTTCGACTGGAGTGTTCTCTATAGTTCTCTTGAACTCTTGAACTCGTTCCTGGCGCTCTTTAAGGCTGCGTTCATGAGTAGAGTCATCATAAACCCCTGCAAAAAGCCTCTTCTGGTTCTTGACCCCGAGGTTGGCAGGGTATATGATTGCATCCTTTGGAAAATCGACACCCCAGAGCTTGGACATGTCTTTGCGAACTGGATCCAAGGCAGGATGACCTGGTCCCCACCAGGCGGCGAGATAGAACCAGTACGGGTAGTGCAAAGTCTTTTCAATACCGTTATGTCCTCGTAGCTTTGCGTAGAAGGGATGGAGTGTGGGTGCCTTTGAACCCCAGTTCCCGATATCTGTGTCCTCTTTCCATGCTTTGGTCAAGACTTCGAGAAGTGCCTGGGCCACGAAAGGCGACATATTTCTCTCAACGATTCGAAATCCAATAATCAAACTGTCCACGACTATTCCCTCGTGTTCGAACCGATTGCGAAGGGGAAAGAACGAAGCTGGACACTCGACTCTTGCTCCAGGATATGGGCGAGGGCCAGCCTTTATGGTTCTGACCTGTATCAAGTCAGATCAACGCATAAAAAGGGCTGAGTGAGTGTAGAATACCTGAATACAGTAATAGGATCCATCATGTGGTCGAAATTCAAGGACAGGGCCTGAGGCTGATGGGACAACGTCGTTGGCGTTGGAAGACATACTTGTCGAGTATTGCGCAGAACGTGATTTGGATACGAGATAGAGCTGGATTCAAAGAAGCAGCAGGGATAGAAGCAATTCAAAGCAAAAATGAGTGCAAGCAGGAAGTGTTTATCCCGGTCGACTCAGCTGAATGGATGGCGAAGCGAGAAGGAAGAAAAGTGGTGGATATAAACAGACAAATAATTCACAGACGTAGGATCGGGTGACCCTAAGGGTTCAAATTGCTTGTTGAAAGCTTCCACTGAAGGAGGTGTTTGCTAGGCTGCGATGTTTCGTGAGCCGTTTGCAGTGCTGGTCAGTGGCAGGAAACCACTCCACAGAAATAACCACCACTCAGATTTTCACACCTACAACATCCAAATTGATCAGTTTTCAACTCCTCGCAAGATGAGCTCCCAAGGCGCCGAGGAGAAGGCCAAGCTGGAGGCTCTGAAAAAACAAAACATCCCTAGTATGAACGCCTCTATTCACGCTGCTTCAACAGATCACTTCAAGTTTCTCGATACGTTTGCCCGGGAGAACTACGCTCTTGGAGTTGAGGCAGGCGCTGCCCATGAGAAACAAAAGTTTGATGTTCGTGTTGCCGCTGTCAAGAAGCAGTCTGAGGAGGCCATCGCGGCCCTGACCGCACGACACGAGGCGGACGCAAAGGCCAACACTGATCTACTCAATAAGATTTGTGAGTAATGTGTCGAGTGTTCTTTGGCGGCAAAAGAAGGTTAACACGGAGTCTAGTGTTTAAAGCTGACAAAGGGTACGACAAGTTGGAGGGGATAGCCTTGTGTTATTTACCGCAGGCGGACAACGGGTTGCTTCAATCCGCCTTTGATCTTTTTGATGAAGTTTCAGACTTATGTATTGCTGAGGGTGCTGAGAGATGGCGCGAAGATAAACAAGGACATGAGAACAAGCGCAGCAGTGGCGCGCAGGGTGGACGTGATGAGGACACGAAGCGCCAGCAGACGGACTGAGGATCTTAACAGGAGTCTAGGAGAGACGATAGGAGAGCACGCCCTGAAGTCTGGACTAGTGGTTAGACCATCATGAGCTTAGCATGTTTTGTCCTTACTTGAAGAGCCAAGTCATCTACTTCTATCCCTACCCAAGCGATGCCATCGTTTTCAGACCAAGTCAACATCTAGCATGTATCCTATAACTCCCGAATGCCTCTTTGAAGACAACAATCAGTCTTAGAACCTTGTGCTTGCTGGAAACCTGCGAACAACTCGGATTTCGTCATGTATCTCTACCTCGCTGGCGTGTTCGCGGTTCAAATCGCCAGGCAGCTGGCAGCAACTGGCACTCGAACACCGCAAGTCTCCCTCTCCTTAAATGAAACCGCCTACTAACTTTCTCTCAGATTCCTCTCTTGACTCTCTCTCATCTTCATTGCCCATCTCGACCACCACACGCATCGCTTCGCACCGCATCGTCGCCATCATGGGTCGTATTATCAAGATCAAGCGCAAGCCGCTCCCCTCAACTCCCACCCACAAGACTCTGCCCACTCCCCCTACGAAGATCATCTTCAAGCCGAGAATCAAAAACTCCTCCGAAGCCGAGAAGCGCGTCTCGCCGCACGCCAAGAAATGCCCCGTGTGCAAGGCCAATATCACCGGTCGAAAGGGCGCCCTCAAGCGACACGTCGAGCGACACGCCAAACTGGCCGAGATCGAGGTAGGTGAAATCACATCGCTCATGGAGGAGTTGACTGACCATTTTTAGGCTGCCAACTTCAAAGTTGAACCTGTACAAACTCAAGAACCCGAACTCGACCTCGCCCTCGCTCGCGACATGTACTTGTCCACCCCTGCCAGCCATCGCGCTACCGGAGGAGTCTTTCTCGCCGGACCTCTTGCTGGCAAGGGATCCTTTTTGGGAATGCCTCGTGTGTTTCTACCCAACGGTCGGACGAGGTACAAGTTTCGCTGGATCAACAAGGACCTTGTTGCTCACGCTGGACGACCGCCTCTGGGAGGACTGAAGAACACGAATGCTGCTAGGGCATGGAAATGGGTGTCCGTGGGAATGCCATGATGATTTTAGGGTTGATATAGGTCAACGTATGCTCATCTGCTTGATGTTTGGAGGATTAACATGGCTTGGTTAAATTGACGAACGCACGTGGGTAGCCAAGTAGATGAACAACCTTTCTATTCTGCCATTGCTTAACAATGAATATTCGTCCAGTGTGAAAATCACTACAGGAAGGTCATCAATAAACTTCTTTTCACTCCTTTAACCCTATCCAGTTTATTATGGAATCCGAAGTAGTCTTGGTCTCTCGTCGGCCTTCATCAGTCCCAAAACTTCTAGACCCCGATGATCGTGTAGGTATTGCCCTGTCCATTCCCTCGATAGAAAGACGACTGATCATCATCTTGGTTCGGCCGGTCAGTTTTCAGGAACCTTAGCTCCTTCAGTACCAGTCGCTGATGTCGTCTCCAAGTTGAACCTGTCCCGGCTATATGGCATCAAGGTCTCCATGATAGATTGTATCTTACAATTCAATTTTTCTATCCTGATCTCGAGGTCTTACTTTTCCATCTCGAGAACCAAGCTTTTGTGATCGGCCTTTGCGACTTGTAGCTGTAGTTCGGATAACATGATCTTCAGTTGGACTACCCTGTGCCTCAAGTCCTCGTTCTTGCGCTTCAGGTCCTGATTCTCGAGTTCTACGGAACCATTTGCCCCGTTGGAGGTCCATCGCCTCGCTGAGATCAGGCATTGTGAGCATCAAGTGAGGATGGTGCTTGTTTGTAGTGTCTGGGAGTCGCGCGCTGTTTAGTAAGGCTGGCTAGGCCAAAGATTAAGAACGGTAGGTTTTGGGCTTGCGAGAGTGATGGAGCTAGACAAAGGTAAGAGAGAGTCTGTGTGGATGGGTGAATTTGATCTTACCTTTGTTACTTGAAGCCTGGATTTGATTTGGGGACAGTAGTGATGAAACCTAACGTTGCAGGACAACAGATGAGGAGTTGGACGTTTTCGGGTGGGAAGAGGGGTATTTTAGACCTGTATGAAGGGGGAAGGGAAGAAGGTTGATGCGCGCACAAGAAGCTTTCTTGACTCAGCTAACATGGTCATAAGCTAGCCAATGGTAGTTGTGTGAAATTTTAATGTAATATGATGTCTTATCATGCAATCAGATCACATTGGCTGCAAGGTGAAAGCAATCTCAAGGCACTGTATTCATTCAACCGAGGATCGACTTGGTGGTGAGGCCTTGAGGGACTCCCCTTCAACATCACCGGACACATCTTTATCCTTCACCTGTGGGGACCTTGAGGGAAAACGTTAAGGGTGACTCAAAATTGCGTTATAGATGTTCGATAAAGGTCAGCAACAAGATTAACACCACCGTACTTGAGGCATTGTGAGTTGAGGCGATCTACATAAACAGGCACGTTGTTCTCTGGCGCCAAATGAGGACTAAGTGGGATACGGAATGCGATAAGATGGGATAAGATAGGGTACTCATGTTTGAAGTGGTTTGAAAAGTCCATCGCGCCAAAGAAAAAGCAACATCAGCATTGCCAAAGGTAAATGAACCAAACCTAAAGCTGCACGTGCAGTTTTACAGTCGATGGTTGTTGAAGAGACCTTAACAGCATTTTGTATCTTAAAAGCTTGCACTCTAAGCCTGTGACGGGACAGCAACCCAATATCAATAGAAGAGTGATCGCTCTCACCCGCTAAGTTGAAGAAGGAGCTCGAGTTATGTCGAGAGTCCAGGAAATATTCGAAGCTGATAAGACTGACGCAGGCACAAGGATGTTCAATAGAATACCAGACATCGGATATTGAAGAGTTCGGGGTGGGAACATGGCAAGGAGAGACAGACCAACAAGAGACATGAAGTAATGAAGTTGAAGATGGAAAGGTTGACCTAACATTGTCGGTGTGTGTGAGGATAACAGAAGGCGTGGAGGTGACTAACCCACCCAAGCACATGAGCCAAATCTTCACATGATCACAATATCAAAGTCCAAACACATACAAAGACACATCTACACCTGCAATTATAGATAAACCTTTCAATTTTCACTATTGGATCAAACAGACATCCACCACGTCCTTTTCAGGCTGGCTACCTAGGCAGGGCGACCAAGATTGCCAAGGCTGAAAAGGGAGAAGACCGGATCATGACTTGTAAGTTGAACATCCCCTCGTCTGATTTTATCTTGATGCTTAGTTACTCGTATTATTCTCACTTTAGGAGACCGAACATACAGTCGCGGTATGTGGAAACTCTTTGTTATAGATATGCTAACATTTGACACTACTGACATGAGTAAGCTGTGGTAGGACGCCTACACATGCCCATCCGACCACTACGGTAGCTGACCAACCTGAGTCGAAAAGATCCAGCACGTCAAGATGGCAGTGTAGGCAACCATACAGAAAATCGCCGTACTTGAGGAGGAAGACCATCGAGTATAACCTATAGGACTGGGAGGGGAGGTGACACGTCATTCCTGTGTTTACTATTGATAATACTCCGTATCGCTAACTAGGTGATATAGGAACGACCGGGACTCCTACCAACAAGATATATATTAGACAAGGCCAAAGAATTCCTGGAGGAGATAAGGGCTACTGAAGCTGCTCACCAACTCGGTTACGTTCGAATGTCTACCCGGCAGTTTGGTCATCTGCACAAGCCCAAAACGACTCCTGTCAACACGACGTCCGCCATCTCCTAGATCTATGTCCGAGTCTACGCAGTGGCAACTATCAGCCATGGCACAAAAACTGCAACGGATTCGGGAATCGTATCTTCCTTAGCATTGAGCTCAATCGTTCGCAAAGCCCATCCATCGCCTTATACAGGCAGCTGCTGTTACCCATCATACTCTCTGACCGGGAGGCTGCGCAACGAGGGATGGAAAGTATGACACGGAACCAGAACTCGATATTCAGGGTTATGTACTGATACATGGCACAAGACTACTACAACGATGGCTTTGCCGGGTGTCGTGGCGTTTTCCCCCGTGGTTCTGGCGGCTTTGGTCACGGTGCCACTCGCCGAGCCAGAGTAAGTCAAGTAAAGATCCCCCTAGCTTTCAACTTCTGACAGGTCATACTTAGCGATACATCTCGCCCATGACTCTATATTTCAATATTGTTTTGCAACTATCTGATGATAGAAACTTGGGCTTAGTACCCAACGCAACCACAAGCCCCTTCAGGCCGACAGCAGCACCAGCCAGCCGCCCTGGTAACTCAGGTATGTCAGCTTCACATTCTCACCTATCCCCACACCATTGTATAATACAGAAGTAGCCTAAGACGACGGTACGCACACGGGAAGAGGTGTACTAGACACAAATCGCTGATGGTCTTGTAATTGTGCTTTATGGGGTTTATGAACAGAAGATTGAATATATTGTTGATACAAAGACTGAATCCTGCACTAGATAACCGTCCCATTCACTATTTTTGTTTCGCAAGTAGTCTTCTGAACGCCAATCTTGATTGGCGTGAAGAGTTTCTTTAGTATAATCGAAACCACTATATTATAAGTTTGATACAGGGAAGTTGTAGATAGCAAAACATTTAGGCAATTCTCTTAATATCCAGCCCGAAATCCTCTTTTAACTCTTTAAATATCCTCTGTTAATCTCACTGCATTATTGCTGTTTAACCTAAACTATGATTACGGTAGAACCTAACCAACTACCTTAGAACAGAAACCCAAAGGTCTCGTCGTCGAATTCCTTTGTGGTACTTTTGATCTCTCGGACCAGTCGACTACCCTGTGATGGCAGTAAAGCATTCCGTGAGAACTGTATGGTTCAAGACCTGACGGATTGCAGTCGTCACCATTCTATCCCACTGCCCTCCCGCCATGGCGTTTCTCCAAAGATGCCTGTCGCTATTCACCACCAAAATAGTAACTGAATGGTTATTATCGACGTGGCCGCCATCACAACATAACGTAGGGTTTTGCCTTCTCTTGTCATATCCCCAGTCTCTGTTCACATTGGCCATGTGTTGATATAAAACCGCGTCCTGAACCTAGTGCTTCGCAACTTGATTGTCTCGTCGAACAACAACATTAATCATCTCCTTGACGGAACGATCGAAGCCAGAACCTCTGGGCTGAAGGGGAGTCTGCAGCCCGTGGTGAAACAGCCTCATGGATTTCGAGTATTTATTATCAAGCTGGCGTAGAAATTCGGCAATAGGACTATCGCGGTCGATAGAATAAGGATTGCAAGCGATGTTGATTTTGATATATTCATGGTCGCAGTCGTAAAATACGTTATCGACTGGTTGGCTAAGTGGCGCGGGTGTCCATCTGACGGTTTTATCGAGGAGCTGAACCATAGTGCGTCTTTGCAATAAGTTGAAGATCACACTGGATATAAATTTGAAAACAGGAGGTGATTTATCATATGGGAGAAACGGCATAGCTGCCAGTGCACTAATCCAAGAAGAATCAAACTTAAGGGCCAAGTTCTCCAGCGGCAGCTTGGTGCCATCAAGTTCAAGGGCTTGGGAGAAAAAAGACACAGGTCTGCTATTCGGTGGGCATGACGCCCAACTATCTGCTGTGATGCGGAGAAAATCTCGATCAGAATTGACAGTGATGCGCCATGGCTCGTAGTCTCCTTTGGTATGCACCATTGCGCGGCCTGGCCCGAACCAAATGGTGTCCCAGAGCTCTTCTCTATTCTTCGCTTTTTCCTGGACATCGGGCCAACCTTGCCTATGCCAACGCTTGGTAACAAACTCCCTGGATTCCTTGCAAGCCATCCAAAGACCTGCATGCCAGACATAGGCGGATCTGTTGCGTGGACCAGGAGTGTTCCAGTTGCAGTTAAATGGGGCGAGTTGTCCTTTTTGGTCAAGGTTAATATAGTGTAAACCACGATGGTTAATGTCTGGCTTGAAGTATGCTTCTTCCCAGATTTGGAGGCGTAGTTCAGACGGTAATTTTGGGAATGGGTGAAATGTGGAGGAAGACATGGTGGAATAGGAGGGTGGGTAAGTAGTGGGGGCAAGGAACTTGGGTCACGCAGGAGAAGAAGAGAGACGGGGCATATTTATAGGAATAATCACATAAGATTCGAGTGAGGCAGTGAATAGACTTTGCACTCGAGTGTGACTCTAAGATGGGTGGATAATGCAGGGAGTTATGCAGGTTGACGACAGAGTCACAAGTCATGTTGCGGAAGGGTCTAGTTAAACTTCGATTTTAAACATAATGGAATGCCTCTATCAATGAGACAAATTCATGCAACCTACTAGTCGAAGTGCATATAACTCTAAAAACGTCTGGTCTCCATGCTAAACCCATACACGGTATCGCCATGTTCGTTATCCCTTCACAAGTCCAGGTTCAACATCCATCTTTTATCCATCGACCAAGACAGCTTGTCGTGCAAGTACCGTCGATAGTTGTCTGGCTCCGAAACATGACTAGCCGTTTGTATGGGGCTGGGTTGCCTTCAGGTGATGATCCAGACTTTCAATCAAGACCCAAATGCGAGCCGTTTGGAGCTTGAGGGCTGACTCGGCGGATTCTTCGGCGGTTGGCTCGATCAGGGATCGAACTTTGACTCCTGCCTGGCTGCTAGACTGAGGGAACAAATCGGGAGGCGAGTTGACCATGTTTGAGAGAAAGTCTCGTATGTATCGCACCATGTCGTCACGCGAGCACTCCTTGTTCGGGCTTTCGAGTAATTGCTCGATTTCAGCGGCCTTCGTCCAATGAGATACCTCGTACTCGTCGATTTGCGAGGATGCCATTTGTTTTTCCACAAGTTGTCGAGTCAGTTGGCCATTCTGGACCCAGGCACGCGCATTCTCTGAAGTTAAACACAGGATCATCTCGGTCAGAGCTCTAACCACCTCGCTCAGCTCGGAAATCCTTGCGCCGATGATCGTGAGAGGGGACTGGGCTCTGGAATTGGGGGGTGTCTTCGGTCTTGCTAGGCTCGGCTATGGTGGGCTTGCGTCGATGTTATATTTGAGGATAGGATACGAGCTGGCAATTGATTGGAGATGTGCAACTGGTATGTTGGGCTTGCTAGAGAGATGAGGTTGTTGGGATGTAAGCGGTGGTCTCCAGTGTTGCTTCCAAGGCTGTTATGCGATGAGAGGCTGCTGCTAAGAGTGGTTGTGTGAAGATGGTGACGAAGAACCAAGAGAAGAGCGAAAGGGAGATGATGAAAGAAGAAACAACTGAGGAATCTGCACTAGCCAGGGTGGTCAGAGAAGAGATGTTCGCTGGTGTAGAATCGCAAGTGCTTCATACTGCTCTTGTCTTCTTGATCACAGACAGGGAAATCACATGCTGAACCACGGGATCAGCTTGCTCGCCGTTTCGCTCCATTCACTGCCGACTTATCTGACATGCCTTGGTATACATAACAGGCAACGCTTCCATTGGTTACCCTTGCTGTTTCGGACCTTATTTGACCTTTGGGGGTCACTATTATAGGTTGCTAACAAGTAGGTATTCTAGAACGCTTCATAAGTTGGATGCCACAACCATGACAATTGATTCTTGACTGTCCTCACTCTGTAAAGAGTCGCATCAATCTCCTCTCACCTCGTACGACTCGACATTCCTGCTAACCCATTCATAACTGCACATCTTGTCGCACATATCTCTATCCAGCAGGTAAACCTTGTCAAATAAACAAACACTGACTTTCTGTAATAAAGGCAACGTTCTGAGTTTCGCCGCGATCAAGATGAAAATTCGCTCCTGATCCTCTTCGCAAGTAAGCGCAAGACGCGCTTGCAGATACGTGCAACTCGCCATTGACATCTCCATGGTCGTCACGTTGGGGCAACTCTCGTATATCAGGCTTAAAGTATCGAATCCCTCGCGGTTCTCATCCAGCATGATGTCATCTTTCTGAGTGTTGTGATTGTAGCCGCAGTATTTGTAATCGGGGAAATGGGAGTGCACATGCTGAATCATGTTGGCGTTGATACATCCAATTCTCTTGAGGAAAAGCGAGAATAGCTCGTGATCTAAGGTCGAAAAGCGGTTTCGGCCATACAATATTGGTGCTGCTTCTTGATGTACTTGTTTGTTGAGTAGCAAGACCTTGGGAAACGAAGCTGTACATGTCTTGTCGTGCAGGCTTGTAGATGCCTTGTCTTGATGCACCCTAGGGAGTCGTAAAACTCGCGATAGAGTGTGACTCCAAAACAGGGTTCGTGGACTTTGCGACTCAAAAGACAATGCGGACCGATCGGGCTTCATGTCTATAGTGTCATGATGGACAAGCAGCAGACTGTAGATCTCAATTCTGATCTCAATCGGCAAGTCGAGGAAAGGAAACGTCCCCCGAGGTTCTCCAAGGTCAGGCGCACTATTACAGTCGCGATTCAACCAGCTCGAAAGTGTAGAGCGGCCATGAAATAAACAACCCATGTAGAAGACTTGTTGAAGGTTATTGCTTCACCATGGATATGCGAGGAGCGAGCGGGGTTAAAATATTTTCCCTTCAAGCCGAGAACAGGGATTATACTTGGACAATCTAACGAATCATAAAACAGGGTGTCACTTACTATAGGCATCTATGCATCGTCAGCTTACGCAGGAGCCGACTAATGTTTCATCTATATTACTGAGGTTTAGATTAGGATTTAGCTCGACGGAATAGAATCTCTATGCGTGTCAAAATGGAGAGTAATAAGCTCGACGTCATGCTATAGTCAAATAGATTTAAAGCTCCTTTAATCGCCAGTTGGCCAATGCCGTTCCAAGCTTATAGGCCGGATGCTCTAGTAGTTTGATAGCGAGCCTTGAGGCTTTCCAACTTTTCAAACAGGAGGCCATATCTCGCTGCAATAGCCTTTACAAGTGCTTTAGGGTTCATGGCACGAACTGCCTGATGCAGAATGTTGTCGCCATAGAGATATCTTGGTATACGTCTATCTCAAGCGATTCGATGCTAGATATAACAGTTCGAACAATATATCCTGCATTTTTCTAAGCCAAAGACTTCTTGATATGAAAAGCGCCTTTCTCTGGTCCTCGAACTTGTCAGAATTCAGTTAGCTTAACCATAAGCCACCCCTAACCCTGACTCATTGATTGCCTTCTAGAACAACTCTGCCTTTAATCTCCTGAAGCAACAAAGGCCGCCTTGAGTTATTCAGCGTCAGCAACTATGGCATTCCTGACCAGCGCCTCGTCTCCAGCCTTAAATGCTGACATGAGATCTTATGGTAGATACTTAACTCCATACTCGCAAAGGATGACCTTGATGTTTGCTATTGGTGTTTGCAAAGCTCAATAAAGACCGGAAGGAGTTGATGCCGGAGCAGTTTGAGGAGAAATACCTTTTAATGAGTCAGCCATACCATTCCTTGAATCGTTTAACGTTGACTAATTGGAAAACTCCAGAGGGTTTGCCGCCGCCTAACCAGGTCGATGCAAGCGTGGCGATGGCTGCGGTGGATGAGCTGTTAAATCAATCCGATAATGAGAACGACTGACGGGGTAATTATACCTAAACTCGACGAAAACACCACCCTCGATTTTCTTTTACCGTTATATTTACTGAGTTCGCTCTGTTATATAGCTAAGAGTAAGGTCGCGGGTGGCCTTATATATACAAATTCGACATGTTATGGGCCCAGAAGAACAGACCTTATACCTTTGTATTTATCTGTCTGCATTATATTTCACAAGAAGCAATTGTTAGCTAGTCGCTTAGATATAGTCTTATACATATTAAAGATGCATAGACTAGCCGTTGTGAGTAATGAGAATTAGGATAACTATTTAACATAAAATATATAAGATATACAGGCAGAGGTCTGCCTTATAGTCTCACTATTTAATTAAAAGTCTTATTCTTTCGTAATCCTTTGATTCTAACGTGTCTCACAGGCTCGAGCTTCTGATCAGCTGACTGACTCTAAGTTTAGCCTCTTCTGCCTGAAAAGAAGGT
>JAATHB010000140.1:0-34923 GCA_014822075.1 Fusarium buharicum
CCTTAAACAAGTCCCAGCTTTGTAGCCTTGAACAAGCCCGATATTTTTGGGCTTGTCAAGTCGGGGGGTGGACTTGGCTTGTACAAGTCGACTTGGCTTATTGGGAGCGTTGCGCCACGCATCGAAGCAAAGACGCCTTTGCCGGAGCGCAGCGGGCCTGGATTCGTCTATTCGTCTAGAGGTTGCAGCGGAAGAAAAAAAAAAGATGGGTTTGTATCAGATCAGACGCATGGATACGTGTCCAGGTTCAACTTAGCACAGCGTCTCGGCAGCTCAAATGGCCCAGCTTAGTGGCAGGATGTGTTTTAGCATGGAGAGAGAAAACCTTGATTCTCTACCGTGACCACTTCGTAAAACGTTAACTCTCTGCAAGCTGGCTTGGCAGATGGAAGTGGGAACATGCTTGGCTAACAACGATATGCTATCAGCGAAGTAGATGGAGACAATGCCACACAAGCTGCAGGCTTGGCCGTCTCGATGTGGATAGTGCAACGCGTCAGGGGGCGGCGACTTACACGCCGGGACGGAATGGAGGCGTCCGTCGTGGGCTCTTTGGCGGCGGAAGACACAACCGAATCCAACGGGGCTAGAGCCATGCGCATCCGTACCGTTACCATAGACCAATAGCATGTCAAGTATGTGTGAGGGTTGCTATTTGTTATCAAGTAGGAAATCCACGATACAGAAGGTAGATGAGAAACATTATGAAGTTGCTTTGTTGTGTCGCTTTGATTAATTACTTGGATATGCTTAGAACCATGGCTATCCTACGGATCTATGACATATGCCGGGAAAACATCCATGATTCAGGGGCAAATTTAGGTTAGAGGCGGTGCGAGAGAAGCATCATGCTTAGAATCGCAACACTGGATCTATCCGCGGCAAATAGCCCCAGTTTACTACGATAACAACAATGGGTATACAGAAGCATGCTTGATTAGTAGAGGACGATCACCCAGAATTCATCTTGAACTCGAGAGCACGTGGAGTTGATATAACTAGTACATTGTGCAAGGCAAACTTGCTCCGGGCCATAGATTGAAGGGAGAACAAAAGATGGACAGAGCAGAAGCAAATTGACATGTGGAATGGGAAGGCAATTAAAGGGAGAAGGGTCAAACCTCGCTTGATGTTATGTCCGGAAACACCCGGATTAACTTGTCTCGTTTTGCCAATACCGGAACAAACTTGAGAGATGTCAATGGATAGGCCTGGTGTGTCACGGTCAATCGAGTCTCCAGGAACTATTACCAGCGCTCAGTTTGGAGGCTAACTAAACTTCTTTGCCCTCAACGGTTGGGCCGTCTAGGCGTTGCCTTACCTAAGTAGACTGATTAGAGTCATGACTGATGGAGGCTCAGCTCTTGTCTCTCAAAACCAAAAGAAGTAATGACGTCTCTGTGAAACTTATCAGGATCCAGGCCCGGCTGAATCGCAAAGTGCTAACACGTCAAATCGTGCACCAACGGATATCGACGAAACAAAGAAGATTGATGTTGACCAGGAACGCGGCCAAAGGTCTCCGTCTGTTAGTATGTACTTGTAACGACTCCTGAATTGAGGTTAAGAACTGTGGTCAGGTCCCATGGAAGAAGTATCTCATTATTGCTCTTTATATTACCTTCTGGAGACGAGCAGCTGAAATCCCTGCTAGTACGAGCCTAAAGCGGAGACTGTACCAGCGTCAGTATGTAATAATAGCTGAAATGGGGTGCCAATTTCGCCTGTATGCGAGGTGTGATGGGAAGAAAAGCACAAAGTTGAGTTTGTATCTAATTTAAGCCAATTAGACGACTAGGGCATAAGGCGAAGACCGAAGATCAAGACGATTAAGCAGTTAGAGAACCCAGTTTTGTCGCAGTGCGTCCAAGTCTGGTGTTGCCGGTAAATTTGATGAACTCGGCGGCATAATATAGAGATCCATACCTACAGTACCAGCAGCGCGGTGGGTATGGCTGTAATCCATAATAGCTGCAGTACCTGATTGACGGGGCCCACTAATGCGTCGTAACGCCCGTAGTTAAAGTCAAAGATTAGGTATGATACGGTACAAGCATCCGTCGTGCGCTATCGACTGGATGATATGAGCTAGTATGTACCTGGCCTATGTGCTCTCGCGTTGGCTTCCAAGATGTTGATTGTTTTGGTAGCAAAGCATTGTTATCATGTTTGCTTACGCGGCCAGGCCAGCTGTCTGCCGTTGTTGAATAGTTCAATAGGACAATACCATCGAATGGCTTTGAAGTCGGTACATACTGTAGTAGCAAAGGAACCATTGTCTGCCTAACCAAGGTAGGGCAGGCTTGGAAAAACTCAATGGATGGATGAGCCAGTGGTGGTCGGTGGAGAAGAATTTTGGTGGTATGGAAGTGACCCAAAAATGATGAAGGACGGTGATCGTAGTGGCTGGTGGGCCAATGTCTTTGATCTGTTTACTAGGAAATTACCTAGTGCCTGGTATGGATGGATGGAAGGAGAAGTTGTACCTGATGGTCACATTTCTCACAGGCTCACACCGGGAGCTCGTGGGCCGCTGCACCCGTTTGAGGGTTCTCTTGGGTTAGATTGGCCTCGGCGCATCGCCCTGGCCTTGCCTTGGACCGGTACTGGCTCCTTTTTGGTCTTCCATGTCTGAGTGCCCCTGGGAAATGGAGCCAAAACTGGCCTGTTGATGCCCTGTTTTGCCATCCAATTCAACTGGAACCCACCCTGGCCATCCCCGGTCTCCATCCATTGCAGTGCAGGCGTCGCCGAATTCCCACCCGTGCTTTAGTCCAGGCATCTTTCATCTTCTCCCTCCCGTCCCGTACCTTACCTTACTCCTCCTTCTTTTCTTTCCCTTTCGCTGTCGACCTCTTCCTTCCTCTCGTTGGTAACCATCTCGTCCATTTTTTTCTCTTCACGCCACTCGTTTCATCACGTCTACTGTGACTTTTATTGTCCCCTAGCCAGATTTTATCAAGCTCTAGGAATATCTTCCCTGCTGCATATCAGTCGTTCGCCGAGAAACCATCAAGGATTCGAGAGAAAGATCAACGAACATCATCAAGAAAAATACAGGATTTATACCCGTTACAAATTAGGTACGTATGAAAAATAAAGTCCCAGTCTCGTCTCAAGTCGCTCGGCCGACTGCTGCTCGCCGAGACGCGCCTTGACTTGGCTTGTGCATGATTGGGTCCCATCCCATCTTTCTTGCCTTGCCTTGCCATCTGTTTTCTTTTCTTCCTTCCTCCGTATCAAACTATAACTCCTCCCCCAAACTTTTTTTTCTCCCATTGTCTCTGCGACTTGGCCGTTTCTTCCTTCCGAATTGGCTTTTTCGCATATTCTCTTCCCCCTACCCCGTTCACCATCATCTCACATCTCTTTCCCAGGTTGGTTGCCTCCCATATATCGATCTCCCTCCACCGAAAAAGGGGCTTTCACTATCCCTATTTTCACATCACTGTTTTGCACTCGCGACATATTCAACGCATTATCAGCATTTCATCTTTCAGGGCGATTCTAGTTTGGAGCGACATTCATAGGATCAGCCGCTACGACCCCAGCACACTCGCCTGCCCACGAACAACGTTCTAGTCTTGCATCAACAATATCTAACTCGCCGGTGTTCAGGTCATAATGCATTCCTTTAAGGTTCTTTCCGCCATTGTGGCTCTTGGTGTCACAGCGGTGTCTGGTATGTTGATCACAATCCTCTGAACTTGATGACATAGCTGACGCTCTTCCGAAGCTCAAACTTGTACCAAGGATATCGAGGTTACCGAGCCTACCCCCAGAATCGATTGCGAGGTCGTCGACGCCGATATCATCATTGACGAGGATGTTGAGGGCGCCGTGGTCATCACTGGACCCGAGCAGATCAAGGGTAACTTTATTGCCAGGGGTGCCTCCAAGCTCCTGTCTATCTCCAGTACATCTATCAACGCCATTGGCGGTAACTTCACTCTCGAAAACCTCGAGGCTCTTAACAACCTTGAATTCTCTTCCCTCGAGAGCCTGAACTCGCTGAGCTTCGTCAAGTTGCCTCGCCTTAGTTCGCTGAACTTCGGTACCGAGGGTGTTACTAAGATCAACACCATCCGAATCACCGATACCTTTATCAGTGATCTGAGTGGTCTCAGTGTCGCCACTGTCGACAGCTTCCAGATCGACAACAACCGAAAGATGAGCCAGTTCAACTCTGATCTCGTCAACATCACCACCGAGCTTAAAATCTTCGACAACGGCAACGATGCTATGGAAATTACCATGAACAAGCTCGAGACTGCCGCCGAAATCCAGATCTCTAGCGCCAAGACCTTCAGGGTCCCTGTACTCGAGTCCGTCACCAAGAGCTTGAAGCTTAGTGCCAACCCTGAGCTCAGGTCTTTCTCTGCCCCCAACCTGACTTCCATTACCGAGACCCTCTCCCTTATCGACATGAACAAGCTCACCAACGTCTCTTTCCCCGTTCTTGAGGAGATTGGTGGTGGTTTTACCATCCAGAACAACACCAAGCTTGAGGCTATTGACGACTTCCCTGAGCTCACAGAGGTTACTGGAGGTATCAACCTCCGTGGTAGCTTTGAGAAGTAAGTCTTTCCCAATTCACTAATAATACACATTCTAACAAGTAGCACAAAGGGTCGAACTGCCTAAGCTTGACGAGGTCCACGGCAGTGTCACTGTCACCTCTACTACCGATATCAAGGAGTTCTGTGACTACTTTGATCAGCTCAAGGAGGACAACAAGGTCGATGGTGAGGCGGATTGCACTTCAAACAACGAGCAGGCCAACGAGGGTGGTAACGGTGGTGAGAGCAGCAGCGGCGCTTCCGAAAGCAGCAACGATGATGAGGAGGATGCCGCTGGCATTGTCAGCGTCAACATGGCTGTTCTGGCCCTTGCTGGTGTTGCTGCCCTGGCTCAGCTCTTCTAAGCATAGACGAGGCAACATTACTGGATTTTTCTTAGGCGTCATTCTCTGTCGTCATCATGTTTCCTGTCTTTTCTCTACGACATATTGTGCTTGGTCATTCATGGGGCACAAAATGCTTTTCATGGGGTCGGTAACTGCGTGTAAAGGATAACCTGTTAGAGCTTAATAATCGACTGTATTTGGACTTAGCCATGTCTGATATTCTGGTGTCACCATGTCAGGCTTTTCACAAGACATGCTTGACTGCCGTGACCTGTGCACTTTGCGAGGGTCGCTTAATGCTGCTCTTGCTTCCTTTCCAATGCTGGCCGTAGATGTTCTGTACGAAGCAAGGTGATCTACGTTGGGCAATACTATAGTCCCCAGGAGGTAGGGCCCTACTCCAGGTCAAGCTCAGGCATTGTTTGAACATGAAGAAACCCACGGTAACATTACTCAAATTTGATACAACGTCTACGAAGTGTAGTCAATCATCAAGTAGAATCCACTTGCATGCACTGTAGTATTGTTATATCGATATATCTACTGGCTTCATCGTATATAAGCCTAACTAGCTTAACTCATAAGAGCTTGGGTATCATCCTCGTCTATATTGACAGTTCTTCGCTAATGTTGCAACCGCCTGCCGCGAGATGTGGCGTGTCTAATTGTATAATCCCTTTTCAAACTTCTCAGAATCGTAAAACTCAGGCATGATAGTATTGCCGTTGAATACACGGCCGTCCAGTTCATTCACAGCCTATAATAAACCGTTAGTAAATAAAATCTTGGAACAAAGGGGTTTAAAGCACCCACCCTGAGCGCAGAAACTTGATTTGTGAATTTAATAAAGACTCTGCGGCTTTCTTGGTCGATATACAACCTCTCTACGCGACCGTACTGCATCTTGTTAGTTTGATTGAACATAGGTTTAGAGTAGGGGTAACCTTTGTATACCTTCTCTCCACACTCCTCCCCTATCTCTTGTCCTAAACCCCCAGCAATCTCCTCGTCGAGATTGGCCATGTTCTCAAGCATATTGCGAAGTACTATCACGTCGCTCATGGTACCGAATTTGCCTGTGTTTTCCTCCTTGCGCTTCCCTCCAATGATCTTACCTTTACCGCCCGGCTCAGCCCATCCTCCGCCATCTGCGTCAGCCTTCTTCCGCCGCTTCTCGACTTGAACGCGCAGGGGGTTGATGATTCCTGATTCGTCGGCACCTAGACCACTGCCTTTCGTCCATCCATACTTGCTCATTAGGCGATGGGCAAAGCCAGTCTGACCTGGTCGGCTCGAACGAGGTTGAGAATCATCGTCAGGCTGTGAATCAACACTGCCACCAAGAGCTGGAGGTGGAGAATACGCATCATCTTCTATGTCGTCTTGTGGGGCATCCTTTGCTTCCGGAACCTGTGTGTATCGAACAGGGGCGCGTGATATTGTCGCTGAATCAGATGCACGAGGGGGTGAAGGCGGCGGCGGTGGAACATGCTGCTCTTTTGACAAGGCTGCGCGACGAGCAAACGCATCGTCTCCAGTTGCATCGTCTGGAGGCGGTGGTGGAGGTGATCGTGGCGGTGGCACAAAAGCATAAGAGGAGGGTGGAGCAAATTGATCTGACACTGAGTTAGATGTAGATAGATAGGATGGTGAATTTGATAAACTTACTCGAGGCGACAGGCCGGGTATCTTCATCATCATCATCCGAAATGTCGGTTTCGACACGTTTTCGTCGATGTCTGTAAAGCAATGCTTTCCAGTCCCTAACCTCTTGCACTTTCTCATCGCTGTGCAGGTATTCTTCTACGTTTGTTGGTCGCGTAGGGTCATAAATATCGTCCCAGTTGGTCTCGAATTCCTCCTCCTGCTTTTTCTTCTTCTTCTTGCGACCACCGCGCTGACGCTTCTCGCCAGTGCCATACATCCACTCATCCTCCTCGGTTGCGGCCCAGTCTGCAAGCGTACTCTTCGGCTGTGCGGGAACGGGAGGAGAAGCAGTTGTAGCCTGCTTAAAAGCGGCAGGTTTGGGAAACGCTGGCTTCGGCTTAGCCTGCTTTACTTGTGGTCGGCGTATGGGTTGAAAGCGAAGGGCTGGGTCGACTGCCTTTTTTACTGTGTTTTCGGTGGATCCGCTGTCTGTTTGGTTATATAGAACAGGAGCTGATGATATTGTAGTCGAGACAGAAGAGGCATCGTTGGGATCGAGGAGGTTCTCGTAGAGGGAGAGTCCTCCTCCTCGTGGAGGAGGAGGCGGCGGCGGAGCTGCCATTGTCGGAAGAAAGGGCTGCTGTATGATGTTTAAAATAGGTAAGATTCCGTTTAGCTGTTTCTTCCGAGTCCTGATTTCAATCAAAGTCCTGCAAGCTCGTGAAATTTAATAAGAATTAAGTATGTAGAAGCTAGAGGTCTTCGTCCAAGCTACCCAACCAAAAGAGTTGGAGTACGAGGGAATGCGCCGGGTAAATAGCGGGTGGCGCCCATTACGCATGAGAGCAACTTACCGCAGAGGAAGCTGCCCGAAGCTGGCAGGCACCTGCACCTGCACCTGCACCTGTACTGTAGGTAGCTGTAGCTGTCCGCCAGTGCCCCTCCAATCCTCCAATGGATGATGCAGACCCCGCCAAAACCTTGAAGGCACCTCAACTTGCAGCTTGCAGCAACTTTGTTTATGCCTGCGTTGGTTTTACTTCCAGGTTTGCATTGCATCAACTTCTTTCAACCAAGAAACCCTTATCCTAAAACCTATAAAGAGCCGGCGCAACCCCAATCTTTCAGGTGCCTCTCTTGTCATTAACAGCTTTGCCCAATCCTAGCGCCAGTCAAGAAGCACTCTAGATTCGGATTTCGAGGTGAAAATCGTCACCGCGTCTACCACCGCTTTCCCCCACCATACCGACCTCTCTCGTCCAACTCTCTCGATCAACGAAATACATTTTCATACCACATCACGTCGCCCATCATGGCTGATCTTGCGAGCCGTATCACGAAGCCTGATGAAGGCACCACAGATGCACCCGCCGAAGCTGCTCCCCCCGCCTCTGGCGAGCTTGGTCAAGCCGATGGCAATATCGAGGACTTGGGCGGCTCTGGCCTCCAGGAGCCTGAATGGGATGTCGAGGTTTCTCTTAGCGAGCTCCAAAATATGGAGGCTACGCCCTTCCACTCTGCCACTACCTGGCAGGATCTTGGCCTGTAGGTACACATTTGCTCTTGTGACATCCATGCTGATACATCTATCCCAGCCCTGAGGACATCTTGAAGGGTCTCCTTGGCCTCAACTTCCTGAAGCCTTCCAAGGTCCAGGGCAAGTCCCTCCCTCTGATGCTCAGTGACCCCCCACGAAACATGTTGGCCCAGTCTCAGTCTGGTACTGGCAAAACGGCCGCTTTTGTCACCGCGATATTGTCTCGGGTTGACTTCACCAAGCCGGACCAGCCCCAAGCCCTAGCTCTCGCGCCCAGCCGAGAGTTGGCACGACAAATCGAAGGAGTTATCAAGGCCATTGGTCGTTTCGTTGTTGAGCTCAAGGTCGCTGCCGCAATTCCTGGTGCCCTACCCCGTGGAGAGCCTGTCAGGGCTAGTGTTATTGTCGGCACTCCAGGTACAGTGATGGATGTCATTCGACGTCGACAGCTGGATATTACGCAGCTCCGTTGCCTCGTTCTCGATGAGGCCGACAACATGTTGGACCAGCAAGGACTTGGTGATCAGTGTCTACGAGTCAAGAAGTGAGTGCTCGCGAAGCTAATGTCTGACCAGCCAAGTGCTAATAAATTCCACAGCATGCTGCCCAGGGATATTCAGGTTCTTCTCTTCTCTGCCACCTTCCCCGAAAACGTCATGAAATATGCCACCAAATTCGCGCCCAACGCTCACAGCCTCAAGCTGCAGCGTAGCGAGCTTACTGTCAAGGGCATCTCTCAGATGTTCATTGACTGTCCCGATGACAACACCAAATACGACATTCTATGCAAGCTGTACGGATTGATGACGATCGGCCAGTCCGTCATCTTTGTCAAGGTAAGTAGAGTTACTAAAATACTGATTCCACATTCTGACACCACTTACAGACTCGAGAAAGTGCCAACGAGATTCAAAGGCGTATGGTTGCAGACGGTCACAAGGTCTCTGCACTTCACGCTGCTTTTGATGGATCTGAGCGAGATGACCTTTTAGCCAAGTTCCGCCAAGGTGAGAACAAGGTTCTCATCACCACCAATGTCTTGGCCCGCGGCATCGATGTTTCCAGTGTGTCCATGGTCATCAACTACGACATCCCCATGAAGGGTCGGGGCGACACTGAACCCGATGCCGAGACCTACCTGCACCGTATTGGCCGAACTGGTCGATTTGGCCGTGTCGGCGTCAGCATCAGCTTCGTTTACGATAAGAAAAGTTACGATGCCTTGAGCAAGATTGCTGAGATGTATGGCATTGACTTGGTCAAGCTGGACACCGACGATTGGGACGAAGCCGAGGAGCGCGTCAAGGAGGTGATCAAGAAGAACAGAGCCCAGGCCTCCTACGCTCCCAGCGCGACTGAGCCCAAGGCTGCGGCGGATGCTTAGAAGTTATCCGACTTCGGAGTCAAAGTTTCAACTGGGTTCCAAAACAATGCACCCTTCGGTGGAATCGGCCAGAATCAAATGGTGTTCAACGGAATGGGCCAAAACACAACGGTCTACAATGGCATGAAATACTGAGATGGTATGGATGACGGCAGGATAACTCACCGTGAGTTATAACACGGCCGATCATGTCGCAACCTATAGGCCTGAGCAAGTGATTTTTTGGGACGACTCAGTGGATTGATAGGAAGGATGTATGTATGAATGAATGAGGGTTAAATTTAGCTACCCTGTGTCTGTAGCACTGCAGGGAATGAGATACCAAAGACAAAAAAAGCAGTTATTACTTATCTTGATGTAAATTGCATTTATGCTTTAACCTCTGAACGGACTGTTAACTGTGTATTGCGTGTATCTTGGCCCATGTAGAGTGACTTCTTGACATGCTCAAAGATTTGAAGTTTGCAGGATCTGATGTGGGTTTCCGTTGATACAATTTGATTGAAGCTGAACCCACAAGTCTTTTGATTAAGAGTATTATTACAGCAGCCTGTAGTATATCCAAGTATCGCTCGACATTATATCAGTCTGTGTCACATAAACGCAATGCAGTGGAAGTCGTGGTGTATGCCGAACTTGATAAGTGGTTAATGACTTCTAACAATATTGATCCCTCAGATATGGATTCAGACGAACGACTTAGGTACTTACTAAGGTACTAAGGTAAGCTACCTTACTTTACTATATTCAATCAAACAAATTAAAACAGCAGTCACTCTAGATAATAAGTTCCTTGTTAAGCTTCCTATATCTCTAACATGGAATGGGCAGGTTCGGCTCACGTGCTGGTGCATGTCGTGGATTCTTAACACAATGGCTCGTATTGGCTTTTCACGATCCAACCTCCACTTCCAGCAAATCAACTCACCGCTCTCTAGTCATTGATAGCACCCATGATATTTGCTGCCAGGAACAGATTTTAATTCGTGTTACGAAGCCTATTTCCACCTTGAGGTGGTTGGGTGGACGATGTGGAGGCTAGTTGCGGCTCCAAAGATGCATGGGTTGATCAATACCTACACAAAAACAAGTACAAGAGCCCCGACTTTTGTTACCTATGGATACGAGCGCTATCGAAGACAATGATATTGTCCTCCTGTTGATGCCAACTCAACAAGCATAACTCAGACGATACTCCTGAACTCGTCACCAGCATTGCTCACCAGTGACAATGACGAAGCGAGCGACATAATGTTATCACACTTGACCAACGTCTGTTCCTCTCAGCCAGCCAAACAGAAGCCTCAGAACGAGTTGGGTGTCGTTTCGTCGAGAAACACAAGCGATGTCACTAGGACATCTTTGAGAGAGCAAATTGACAATGACCGGCACCACCAACCGAAGAAAGGTGGCCGACGTACCTAATCTAATGCCCAAGGGTTTCCGTTATCGAGATGCATAATGGGTCTACCAGAAGAAGCTTCAGATGCGAGCCACGTTGCACACTTGATCAAACTAAACCGCTCAGTTGCAGCCGCGGTGCTCACCATCGATCGACCAGTCAAGCCATTCAAGTTTTTTGAGATGTCTTTCCTCCACCCGGGAAGACCTGGCGAGGCCCGTACCGGGGTCCGCCTGCAAGCGTCGGTGTTTGGCGTGGGGATGGCGGGACCGGGACATGTTGGTTAACCATGAATGGATCATACATGCTTGAAGCCAATCCGGATAACTCTGCAGCTGGCGGGGGGACGATGTGCAGCCCATCTGCGTCTATCACTTCTTCGGAGACTTCATTGTTTTCGCTGACGAACAATTGGGTTACTGCTCAAGATAGGTATCGCTACTGTTGCAATCTTGAGCACCTGATATCCATGGATGGCATGATGGTTGTATGCCACCCACGCTTAACTCAGGATTGTCCAAGTGTCATGCTGGCAGCGGCCCGTCATGCAGGTCCGTACTGGCTCTGCTGTTAAAATTGGGTGTAATTGGGCCGCGATAGGGATAGGCCTCATTCATCAAGTCCTTGGTCTAATAATCAATGCGTAACTGTTCAACCTCCCTCATCGAGTCCTCTGATCGACCGCCCCGTCAGGCTCGCCTTACGACCCAATTGCCTCAGCGACGTGGCGCCAGCCAGCACCGGCCTTGCATGGGCCAATTGCGCATGGGCACGATGCAGACGCGATGCAGCGTGTAAATCCATGGGCTGGGCTTTGGGCGCAGGGGACTGGGGACTGGGGCAATTGGCTTGGGCTTGGGCTTGTCAGGCCTACACCACACTACGGATACACTGCGCTGCATGCTTTTTTCCCTTCTCTCCAGCCATCCATATGCTTATCCAGTCTCGAAGAAATGGACCCATCCAACGCTCGCCTCAAGAATACCTCTCGTTAATGACCTCTCCGGACCTCCCACCCGTTCGCCCGTTATGCTCCGAGGCTTGCATTTCGCAAGTCAATATTCCTGAGCTTACAACCCTTCTGCTTTCTCATACCGTCCAATAGACGGTTTTGCTACTTTTTTTTTGCTGAGCTGTCGCACCTTACAGTACGCCGCATGATACCCCGACCTAACGCCTATCCACCCCCATCCGTCCACTCATTCCTTTCGACACACGATACCCAGACTATCGGTTTTGTATAGGATACAGTAACGGGTACTTCCTAGGTAGGTAGGAGTCTTCACAACTTGAGGGTCCGAGAGAGATCTAACGCTCTACGGCCCTACTGCAGCTACCCGATTGCCTGACTGGCGTGCTGCAAGAAGCAGATAATAGACTTGCTCCCCGGATTTTCTAACCTTAGGTTTTTTTTTTTTCGTAATGACAGGTGCGGATAAAGAAGAGAAAGTATGAGTTACGGCTACGGCTACGACTATTACCCTGGTAGTAGGACACAAATTGATTGGGGTCATGTACAGTTCTCCGATTTCTCAAATGTCCAATACTCCAGGCCCGAATTTTCAGACGCGGAGGATTCTCCCGAAAAGGATGAATACCAAGGTGAGTTTCGCATGTTATGAGTCTCATCCTGTTTTCCCTGTGCTGAGCTGCTTACAGGCGGCAATGGGTACCTACAACCACAACTTATGAGGACATCATCACCACCACCATCACAACAACTGTCAAAGAAGGACAAGAAGGACAAGAAGAAGTTAAAGAAGCAAAAAGAAAAGGCGGCGGCAGAAGCAGCAGCAGCAGCCGCCGCCGAAGTTTCCTTTGTCCCACCTCCACCTCCACCTCCAGCACCAGAACCTCCAACATTTCAAGCAGAAGATGAACCATCAGCATCAACGTCCTCCAGTAAGAAGAAGAACAAGAAGGGTAAGAAGAAGGACAAGGAGTCAAAATCTCTTCCAGAGGTCCCTTCTGTACCAATTCCCCCACCTCCACCTGCTGAGGATAGCAAGGAGACGGAGAAGGTAGAGGAGGAGGCCGAGATAAAGACCGACGAACCTGAAACAGCCATCAAAGAGGACAAGGACGAGCCAGAGAAGAGCTCTGACAAGGAGGACACACCAGCCACTGAAGAGAAGGCCGCCGAAGAAGAGACACCAACAGCGGAAGAAGAGGCCAAGGACAACGACGACAAAGGAGCTCCCACAGCAAGAACACCTGCCAAAGACGACTCCCCTTCAAACGAGACACCAGCTGCCGGAGCTGAAGTTTTACCTGTCAAGGAGGGGGCTCCTGCTCAGGAAGACACATCCGACAAAGATGAGCCATCTAAAGACGAGGGGTCTAAGCAAGAGACTCTTGCAGACGACACAACCCAAGAAGCACCTGGAGAGGATTCGTCGAAAGTAGAAGAGACTTTGGATGAGAAACCCACAGAAGAGGCACCTGCAGTAGAGGCACCCACTACAGAGACATCCGCAGCAGAGGCTCCCAAGGAAGATCCCCCATCGACAGAAGAGACATCATCCAAAGACGAGGCACCTGCTCCAGAGGAAGTGCCTATCATGGACGAACCCCCTGCGGTTGAAGAGTCTCCGGCAAAGGAGGAGGAGAAGCCAGCTGGGCCAAAAGAAGCCGAAGCACCCGGAAAGGATGACGATGGTGGTGATGAGACTGCAGCCATACCCTTAACCAAGAACCAGAAGAAGAAGAAGAAAGAAAAAGAAAAGAAGGAGAAGGAAAGGAAAGAGAAGGAAGAGAAGGAGAAGAAGAAGGCGGCTGCAAAGGCTGAGAAGTCTCATCACCACAAGTCGAAACACTCACACTCGTCGTCGAAGGACGCGGGCACCTCCAAAGACAAGTCACCAGAACCGTCACCTGAACCATCTCCTGCTACTGAAGACAAGGAAGGAGAGAGCAGTACACCGGCTGATCCTTCAGCAGAGAATGACAAGGCTGCCAAATCTGAAGTTGAAACCGAAACTAAGCCTGCAGACGAGACACCCCCTGCACCAGAAGATTCGGCGTCAGCTGAAGAAGAAAAGCCTGCAGAGGCAGCTTTATCAGAGAAGAAACCAGCAGAACAGCCCTCGCCCGCACCGCCTGCGGAAGAGGCTACCTCAGAGATCGAGAAAGTCAAAGAGGATAGCGAGGTTCCAGAAGTTGCCGAAGAGCCCAAATCAGCAGATGATGCCAAGCCAGATGAAGAAGATGCTGTTGTTTCGGAAGACAACCCCCCCGAAACAATAGAAGCATCTGCAAAGCCCGACGATAGTCCTGAGGATGAAGCTGCTGCTGAGGAAACCAAGCCATCTGAGTCAGATGAGAAGGCTCCTGAACCAGAGGACAACTCAGAACCGCCAGTTGAAAAGCCTGCCGATGCAGAGGTCCAGGCTTCCACCGAAGAGACACCCGCAGACAAGGCACCCGTTGATGAGACAACTAACAAACCCCCTGCCGAAGAGACGCCTGCTGAAGTAGAGAACAAGCCAGCAGAAGCGGAGAGTAAATACGACGAAGCAGAGAGCAAGTCAGTCGCGGAGGACCCTACCGAAGAGACTCCCATTGTACCGGAGGAGATCTCTTCACTAGAAAATAATGAGGATGACAAGGAACCTACCGAAGCCGACAAGCCTAGCGAGCCAGAGCAAACAGAATCTGGTGACAAGGTCGAGGCTGACACCGCCAAACCCGACGATGCCGATACCGACGCCGATGACAAGCCTGCAGAGGACAAGGAGCCAGTTGTCGCCATCGACACAAAGGATTCTACTAAAGACGGCGAGCCTTCTCCTCCAGAAGAAAAAGTCGAAGAGCTTGCTCCACCTTCGGAGGATGACAAGGCTGCTGAGGGGGAGACTGATGCAGTGGAGGATGCATCAGCTGCAAAGGAGGCACCTGACGACAAATCAGCTGAAGAACAAGAGGCTCCCAAGGAAGAGGCTCACAAGGAAGAGGCTCCCAAAGAGGAGGCCAAGCCGGCAGAAGCTGCAGTTCCTGCTGAAGACCCGACACCTGGCTCTTCTAAAAAGAGCAAGAAGAAAAAGAAGAACAAGAAGGGTAATGGAGGCAGCGAAACACCTTCAGCTGCAACTGAACCCGAGCTAACTGCTGACCCCGCCACCGAGCCAGCTGCTGAAACCACAACAAAGAATGCTGTACCCGAATCTGAACCTGAGCCTGAACCTGCATCTGAGCCCAACCCTGCTGCCGAGCCCGAGCCCACTACAGAGCCCACGGTAGAGACTGCTACTGAGCCAGCAGCTGAAACTCCGAACGAACCTGTTGCTCCCGAATCCGCACCTGAGTCCCAACCCGAGCCCGCCGCTGAACCTGCTCCTGTCGATTCAGCAGTGGAGGTCGCCCCCGAGCAAGCAGCCGAAACTACGGTCGAAACTGTTGTACCTCAACCTGCTGCTGAACCTGTTGAGCTCGAGCCCGAGCCCGCAACTGACAAAGCTGTTGTTGAACCAGCAACTGAGCCTGCATCTGAGGAAGATAGAACCAGTTCTGAGAAAGCAGACGAGCCCGAGAAAGCAGACGAGCCCGAGAAAGCAGACGAGCCCGAGAAAGCAGACGAGCCCGAGAAAGCAGACGAGCCTGAGAAAGCGGAAGAATCCGAAGCTGCTGCCGAGCCTGTTGAACCTGCCGAGTCAGGATCAGAGCCAGAGCCAGAGCCAGAGCCAGAGCCAGAGCTAGAGCTTCCTACCGAGCCTGCTGCTGAGCCAACCAAAGCCCCTTCTGAGAAAGGAAATGAACTCGAAACCGCTACACAAGATTCGCCAGCAGATGAAATCAAGGCTGTTGAAAAAGCTGGGTCAGATGACGAGGTTGTTGAGGCAGAGGAAAAGAAGCCTGGGCCTGTAGAATCTAAGGATCCTGCAGAGGAGGGCAAGATTGACCCTGCAGCCACTACCAACTCAGCTGAGATCAACGATCCTGATGAATCGCCCGCTCGACCAAAGGAAAAGGACGAAGAGGCCTCTGACGTCGTTGCCCAAACAGATGGTGATTCAAAATCCGAAGCCATGGCCGATTGCGAAGCTGAATCGGAGGCGAAATCTGAGCCTGCAACCGAAGCTTCTCCTACAAAGGAAGAACCGCACGAGAGCAACCCTGATGCTGAGCCAACTAAAGCTACGCCTGCAGAGGAGACCAGTGACGACGACCTTGGTGATTCAGATCAAGAAGCTGAAGGAGATGAAACCAAACCTTCTTCGGCTGTCGACGATGCTAAACCAAAGGAAGAATCTGCTGCTGAAGCTGTAGAGGATAACACTTCTGAAACACCAAAGGACGATATACCAGCCCCCGAAACCCCCAAAATGGACGAGGTTGAAGCGATGCCGGAATCTGAAGCATCGAAGGAAACTTCCTCAGAAGACAAATCGGACGTGACCAAAGTCGATAATGAGTCATTGGAATCGTCAAATCAAGAGGACGAAAAGCCCGATATCTCCCCAGAGACCTCAGTAGAGACCGAAGCGCCCGCGCCAGCTGTTATACCCGAGCAAGACGATACAGCCAAGGATCCTGAGCCACAAGTCGAAACTGCGGAGGTCAAGGATGACAAATCTGTTTCAGAGACCGATGAGCCTCCGGCAATGCCCGACAATACCAGTACAACCAACGATGGGAACAAACCTTCTGAACCTATCGCTCAGCCATCTGGGGAGGACGAGGCTACAGACAACGAATCTGCCATAGAGACTGTCACTCAAGAGACAGCTTCTGTCGAGGCAGATAAGCCGGAACCAGTGGAGGAAGGAACCTCTGAACTTGCTGCAGTCGAGCCGGAAAAGGAGAAAAAGGACGAGATTCCACCTACTGAAGCTGCAGCAGAAAAACCAGACGAGGTGGTGGCTCTTGCTGGCGAAACGGTCGAGGAATCGCCAGAAATCCCGACAGGTGACGCTGAAGGAGCAAAGACAGCCGAACCAGTCATCGAGAAGGAGCCTGATGTGGTTGAGATCAAGCCAGAGCCCTCAGAAGAAAAAGCAACAGAGGCGAGTCCTATCGAGGGAGAGGCCCCTAGCGATACTGCTTCTGAACCTGGTGGTGGTGACGCAGCTGATTCTACTGTCGAGCCAGAAGCACCACAAGAAACTGCAAAGGTAAAGGATGGTTTGTTGGAAGACACCCAGGACCCTCAGGACCCTCAGGACCCTCAAGACTCTGATAGTGACGAAACGGACGCCCAAGGCAAGGGTGAAGATGACAAGTGTTCAGCACCCGAGACGGAGACCGTGGCGAAAGAACCTGCCGACGAAGCTATACAACAGACTTCTACTGCCGATCTCGAAACTCCTAAGGAGCCCGAAAGCCCCGTTGAACCTGTACCCGATCCCGATGACAAGAAGGTTGAAGAACCAGTAGCCCCAGCCGAAGAGGACAACAAGCCAGATGAGGCACTCCCAGCTCCCAAGGAAGAGCCAGCGCCGCAAGAGGAACCTGTTGCCGAAGAAGAAGCCAACCCGGCTGCGGAGGCATCTAGCCCTGGCGAGAAGCCAGAAAGTGAGTCAACACCTTCTGACAACAAGCCGAACGAAGAGACATCTACTTCAGAAGAGAAAGCACCGGACGCGATACAACCCTCAGCCGAGGCAGCCGAAGACGCCGTTTCCACTGACAAGGATCCTGCTGAGGACACGACTGCGGCTGGCGACAAGCCAGAGACAGAGGACGATACTTCTCAGAGTAAGCCAGAAGAAGGGGAAGATGTTGCCTCTGAAGAGAAGCCAGCTGTTGAAATACTTGCAACTGGTGACGAATCGGAAGGAGTGGACAAACCTTCTGAAGAAAAGCCAGTGGAAGTGGAAGTGAGACCAGCAGAGGAGGCGCCTGCAGCAGTTGGCAAGTTAGAGGACGAGGCAAAGGCACATGAGGAGAAACCAGAAGAAGCGGCCGAAACTTCTGAGAAAGCACCTGCAACTGCCGTTGACCCAGATGATAAGGACAAGCTCCCAGGTGCCGTACCCGAAGCAGCAACTGAATCCACTGGCCAAAAAGTGGATGAAGCACCTGAAGCTGGTGGCGAGTCAGAGGAACCAGTAGACAAACCCTCCGACGAGGAACCAGATGGGGGAGCTGTCGCGGTTGATGACAAGCCCAAGGAAGAGGTTCAACCTGCCGACGAGGAAGAAGCAGCAGTAGAGGCTTCCATAGCTGGTGACGAACCAAAGGAAGTGGTTCAACCTTCTGATGAGAAGCTTGCTAATAGCGAGTCCAAAGAAGAAGGCGAGGCCTCTGACGAGAAGCCAGCTACAGAATCCTCCGCCGAAGACAAGCCAAAGGAAGAAGTTAAATCTTCCGACGAGGCGCCAGCGGACGGGGCTCCCGTAGCTGACGACCGGTCGAAAGAAGTTATCGAAGTCTCTAAAGCCGAGCCAGCCGCAGAAATTCCCGAACAGGAAGCCAAACCGGAGCCGGAGGCAGAGGTAGAGGCAGAGACTAAGCCAGTTGATGAAATGCCAACACCTCAAGAGGCACCAGCCGAGGAAGCGCCAACAGCTCCAGAGGAGCTGGAGAAAGGTCCCGAACCCGCTGACATCAAACCAGAGGAAGAAGTTAGACCTGCCGAAGAACAGCAACCTGAAGACCCCGCGGCCTCTGAGGATAAGCCCAATGAAGATGTCACACCGGCAGAAGAACCACCCTCACCCTCACCCGCACCCGAGGAAAAGCCCAGCGAGGAAGCACCTGCAGCTCCGCAAGAGGAGGCTCAAGAGCCCGCCGCGACTGAAAAGCTTGCCGAAGAAGCTCCCCCTAAGGAGAATGAAGCAGCTCCCGAGGAGACACCGGTTCAAGAAGCGATCTCTGCGCCGGCCGGAGATGCAGCTTCTACTGATGACAAGCCAGCTGACGACGTGAAGACCCCCGAAGAAGAGGTGAAACCAGCTGAACTGGAACCGCCTGCGCCAGAAGACGAGACGAAACCGGCCGAACAGGAACCTCCCGCACCAGAAGAAGAGGCGAAACCAGCTGAGCTGGAACCTCCTGCGCCGGAAGACGAGGCGAAACCGGCCGAACAGGAACCGCCTGCACCGGAAGAAGAAGAAGCTAAGCCTACCGAAGAAGTATTAGCTCCGGAGCCAGAAGATGCTACTGTCAAATCGCCTGATGAACCTCTTGATGAACCAGCGGCCGAAGCAGAAAAGAAGGACGACGAAGCAGCCGCAGCACCTGCGGCTGACAAAGAGGCCAAGGCCAAGGAAGATGAAGAGAGCAAAGACACCCTTGGACCGATTCCAAGGGAAAAGAGGCCAGCGAAAAAAGGTGAGGAACACGGTTTATTACAACATGCCCCTTTTGATTTTTCGCAACATCCTGCAGTTTCAACGGAGTTGGACCAAGAGTTGGGTCATGGCGTTTTGGACTTGTTTTCAAAGGATACCCAGGAAATACCACCCAACGAGGAGAACACAGAACTCGCAACTACTACACACGACCGGGGCCAGTCATCACCAATGACTGAAGCAACGGTCGATGAGAATACTCAAACTGTCACAGAAATCACGATGTCAGGGTTACACGAGCCTAGTTCGGGCCAAAGTACGAACATTGCAGCAGCAGCAGCAGCGGAGGAGGAGGATCCCGCATCCCTAGAATCAAAGGCCGAGATTCTAGACGACGTCCAAGAGACTATGGACGATCAAGGTTCTTTACAACCCGGAGATGTTCTGGACGATAGCGATCTGGCCGATAGACTACCAGCCACCAAGATCAAGACCAAGGCCAATGAAAGCGCCCAGATCTCCACACCACACACTCCGCACGAGCAGGGCACGACAGACCAATCAACGAGGGCTGATAGACCTGTAAATATCGATACCAAACACACTCCAGCCACCGCGCAGCTTCAGCAGCCCGAGACCTCTGTCAAAGAACCGGCACCGGAATCAGAACCAGAATCAGCTGATGATACTCATGATGGCAATGCACAATCAGAGAAAATGGAGTCAGAATTGCATGTCCCACAAAGCGGCAGCCTCGAGCCAGCCCACGGTATAACATCACAAGATGGCACAGACACCGCGACTGAGGCACCTCTTCATGATGTGAAAGCCCAAACAGTAGACCAGACGGTAACATTCAACAACCACATGAACTCTCCCAACGCAGGCGTTACGACATCCGACTCAGCCGATGAAGAAAACCCAAGACAGCTTCTCGACAGCGGAGATGACGAGGACAACATCTCTCACGCTGAAGCAAGAATAGAGGCGACATCTTCAGGACTACTACAAGCGATTCCCACACCTGACGCCAGTTTTCATGAGTCCAGAATTCTCGACACCGATTTCGACAACGTGCTACAGATGTCGAGAGAATTGTCCCAAAGGCCTGAGATGAGGCGCACAGAACCTGAAGATGTCAAGGCTATTGATGAAGACTTTGAGACACATGATTCAGATCTTGAATCGCCACTAGCAACAGACACGCCTGCTGATCCTCATTCACAAGAACCTGAACCTGATCCGTACCCAGCAAAAACAGGGGAAACAGCGGCAGCATCAGTCACTCCCGACTCAGAATTCGATCAGAATGATCCAGTGCCAGTTACAAAAACGTTGTTACGCTCTACCTCCTCTCCAAGTGATGGGGGCATTAGGGATCAAGAAGATGTCAAGTCGACGGAAGAAACACCCATCACAGAGGTAAAGAAATCCGATGCCGTTTCCGACGTCAGCTCATCAGATGACACTGCCGATGACACCGAGGAAGAACAAGAGCTCGTCAAACAACCATCACCCCCTGTGGCTTCCATGCCTGCCGACGTTGATGAGGTCATTGGCACCAACGAGGATGCAAATGGTCTTGATCAGGAGAGTGTTTCAGGCCTTGAAACTAACAATCAGGGTCTTGACGCTCAAAAACGCGATATCTCTTCTGAACTGGAAGATTCGTCTGCGGCAGCGCACGCAGAGCCAGAGTTGGAGTCAAATGAGGTCACTGGCGAAACCAGCGATCTGGATGATACCACTTCTGAGACAAAATTGATGAGAGATGATTCTTGGGGTCATGATCCTGCCGTTCAGAGCCCAGCTCTCCAAGGCCATGCCACCACCGGTGCTACAGAACTACTATCTGAGGATGAGTCGGAAGATGCACAGTCTATAGCTGGCCCTCCTGTCGCAGCGGGTTCTCATCAAACAAAACCCTTGGAAGATCATGACACGGTTCAAGCTGAAGAGTCGGACGTGTCCCAGTCTGCTTTGTCCGCGCCTGTGGTGGTAGATGCCCAGGAGAGAGCATTGCTGCATGAACAGCTACATTCACCCTCGCCACGTCCTGACTTGTCAAACTCAGTACCCGAGACTACTCATGTAGAGCCACATTTCCCAGTTAGGAATGAAGCTTCATCGGATCTCGAAGAGTCAGACGAGCACTCCAAATCTCCATCGCCAGAGTTGGCCACCGAGAAACAACCTGCCGAGTTGCTGGACCTTGAGGAATCGCGTGGACTCTCCGATACGGATAGTGAGCCTGAGGTTGAGGAAGGGGAGAAGGATGCCCATGTGCAGGCCTCTCCTCCACAGGAGCTCGTTCCCACCGAGGCCAGTGACTCGAAAAACTCTTCTGCTGTTAATGCATTGGAACGCACCGAGCCATCCACTGCCGCTCCACTTCCTCCAACCCAGCCAGTCCACAGTGACTCTACTTCTGAAGGGATGATGGCAGCTCCTGATGCAACTCATGTTACAACTCTGAGCGAACCTGAACCCCCGGAAAACGAGCTGAAGCATATGGCGCTGGATGCGCCTGATGCTACGTGGGAGGCCAGAGAGAAATCTGTCGCGGACTCTACCCAGGACGAAGGAGACCATAAGTTTTCAGAGACAGCTGTAACTGAAGATGAGAGTGATGGTGACCTACCCGTCTCTAGAGATGTTTCCCCCATTGGCATTGACAGGATCCCTGTGGTTTACAACCTCGAAGCAGTGGATAGCACACGCTCAAGGGGTGAAAGCATCGACTCTAGTCCACCATCCGATATAATGTCTCTGGCTGATACCGAAAAGTATACGACTCAACGAACGACTCAAGCTCCTGGTTCGGCCGATGAATCTGACGAGGACGAGCTAGTGCATGATGAAAAGCTTGGAGGTCTAATACTGGCTGCTCTCAAGCCTGCGCCATTATCGCCGGCAACCAGAACATTCGCCCAGTCACAGGCTTTCAAGCACAGCAGCTCTGAAGATGATAAAGCAGTTGACTATTCTCAAGCCAACCGTTTATCCTCCTTGGAGAAGCCTCAACAAGACAGGTCCGATGGCATTTTGCGCGACGTCAAAACTCCTGACATGGATGACACTCAGGGTTTAGAGCCAAGACAAACCCATGATGTGCAACCGGCTGAGGTGAAAACAACGAGGCTTGTCGAACCTGAGCCGAGGGCTGTTAATGTCCCTTCACGCGACAAAGGCAAGGCAATTGCCATGCCAGAAGCCCCGAAGAAACCTAGTTCCAGCTTACGATCAAGCTTGGGTACAGGTGCTATTACTCGAGAGGCAAAAGGAGAACGAGTTTCTACGCGGCCCTCTCGCGCTGAGCCCCCTCGGACGTTCTTGACGCAGCAGCAACGACCGCGGAGATCATTAAGAATCCGCCCAGTAACAGAAATCTATACCAAAGACCCAATCTTTGTGCCCGTTACAAGTCGGGCTGCCGATGCCAAGCCTGAGCAGCGACCTCAACCTCCTCGTGCAGAGAGCGAACCATCTATGGTGCCAGTGCGTCCACCACTCAAACACCACTCTACAGAGACACAAGGAGAATCTTTCAAGACGAGGGCACAGGCTCAAGCACAGGCAGCTTCCAGACCTCGTTCTTTCCAGGCCGAAGGCGAGACATCTGGAACTCCTGTCAAGCATGGCCTCAGACACCCAACTCTCACCGTTGACGAGGGGCTCAGGGATGCTGCAAACCGAGCCCCCTCTTCAACTGAGCCAGATACCGAGGCCGAAACCCAAAGACCGCCAAGCCCTGGCATCGTGACCCCTGACGCAGATATGATTGATCTACAGCGAGCCCGTACCTTGCGGCGGACGCGAAAGGCTTCAATTCGACGTGCCGAAGACACGTTAGCTGCAGCCGTAGTCATCTATGCGACCGCCGAGGCCTTGAGCCCTCCCGGTAGCCCGTCTCCATTCGGCTACTTCGAGGACCAAGATCTGCCTAATTTGGACTATCTGAACGCGGAACCCGACGATTATAACTTCCCAGTTGCTTCCACGTCACGAATGAGCTTTGAGGATGAGCTGGAAGAACTTCACAAGTCTGATGCTGACTTGTTTGCAGACGACAGGAGCAGAGAATCTGACTCGTCGCGCAGCGATAGAGATAGAGAAAGACATCGCAGGCGCCGACACTCGCATCAGTCACACCGCTCAGACGGGAGCCGTGATGAAGAGGGAAGAGAGCGCAAATTTCGCGGTGATGAAAGGCGAGCTCAACGATCTCGTGATGAAGATGAGAGTCGTCGGCGACGTCGACAATCTCATCGCGAAGACGAGTCCCGATCTCATCGCCATCGTGACGAAGAGCAAACCCGACCCCGCAGCTCTCGTGGTGAGACTGATACCAAGGCCAGAAGCTCTCGCGGATCTGAAGAGCCCAGAACCAAAGGGTACCGCCGTGACGATGACCTACGAACACGTGAGTCCCGCAGGGTTGAAGAGCCCGCTTCTCGTGGTCTGCCTCGAGAAGAAGAGGGCCGAGAACGCAGAAGACGATCATCCCATCACCACCGCCATCAACCTGACACTGCTGGATCAGGCGCCCCAGCCACTCCCCCCAGAACACCCAAGCGAGATAGTGGCTTCTCTGCGGATGACAATTCCGGAAGCTCTGGTCGCAGACGTCGAACTGCCGAGGAACAGGCTGCTCACGAAAAGCGCAAGGCTGAAAGGGCGGAACGGCGAGCACGAGAAGATGCTGAGCGACAGCGAGAGTCGTTGCGGTTTCGAACGCCACCACGGGAGAGGGAGAGCAAAGGCAAAGAGCCTAAACGTGAGCCCGAGCCAGAGCCCATCATACCCGAGCCCATTCCTGAACCCGTACCTGAGCCTGAGATTCGACGTGAGCCCGAGCCCCAACTTCAACCTGAGCCCGAGCCGGAACGACGACATCGCCGCTCACGTCGGCACAGCCATTCCAACAGGCCTCGATATGAAGAACCCAGAGACCTCCCTCGTGAAGAACCAAGTCCACCTGAAAAGAAGTTCTTCAACGTCAAGAATTCCGAAGGGGTTGTAGGCAATTCTCCACCATTGCGTGAGGAGCCAGCAATCGCCGAGCCTGTGAGAGAACGAACAAGAGAAGTTCCGCCAGAGGATTCACCAAAAAGGTCCTCAACGCGACATAGGCGCGCTCGTTTCTCGGATGAACCGCGTCCTCGATCTTCACGTCGCCCACGTGATGAGCCTGCCCCTGAGCCGCCTCGAGACCGAGACCGAGAGAGGGACCGAGAGAGGGACAGGGACAGGGACAGGGACAGAGACAAAGACAGGACGAGAGACAGGGAGCAAGAGCCCAGACCGTCCAAGCACGTCAGAGTTGACACGGAGGACACACGCCGCAAAGCACGACACGAGGAACGACGCAAGGCACAGATGAAGGAGGATGAGAAGAAGTCATCGGGTATCAAGGGTGCGTTCAAGAAACTTTTCAGCAAGTCTTGAACGACGCGACGTGGAACTTACAAGAAGCACACTTTGTTTTCTTTCTTCTTCTTTCGGTCTTGTATTTTGATGAGAAATGTTGTACCATGCATGTGTGATGATAGGGTTAAGTTTTGGGTTTGCTGATACGATACGATACGATACGACACGATGAGATGTTTTGTGTTGGGATTACGACAGATATGCTTCGACGCCACGGTTGCCATAAAGATTGACGACAATTTATGATACTATCTTTTATAATATTTATCTTCAAAGGGTTTGAGTTTGTTGGCGGAGTGAATGTGTCCTTTTGTCTGTTATTGTTCAACTCGGCCCTTATACCCCTCAACAAGACTTGATGGTGATTCTGTCTTGTTTTTTCTCGTCGAGTTAGGTATAAAAATCCCCAGGAGCGTCTCTCTCCCTCCCTCTCTTGTTTCTTAGTCTCCAACCTTGATACAAACTCTCTTGCCAACCAATCCTTCTTTTTGCTATCAAAGATGCGTCTTGGTGCCATCTTTCTGGCCGCCCTTGTTGGGCAGTCTGTTGCCTTACCATGCGAGTCCGTCGCGCCGTCTACTGCCATCATCACGGTAACGGAGCGTGTTGGTGATGGCCCTTCCGCTTCTGCTACGGATAGCCCTTCTCCTGAGGTTACGGATAGCACTTCTGCCTCCGCTGAGGAAGACGATAACACATCTGCTTCTGTTACTGATGGCCCTTCCGCTTCTGCTACGGGTAGCTCCTCTCCTGAGGTTACGGGTAGCACTTCTGCCTCCGCTGAAGAAGGTGACAACAGTTCAACCTCTACTACCGACAGCCCTTCTGCCCCTGTTGATGATGGCCGTTCTGTCTCTGTGACGGATAGCACTTCTGCCTCCGCTGAGGAAGACGATATCACGTCTACCTCTACCACCGATGTCTCCTCTGCTTCTGTTACGGCTAGCCCCTCTCCCGAGGTTACGGATAGCACTTCTACCTCTGCTGAGGAAGATGACAACAGTTCAACCTCTACTACCGATAGTCCTTCTGCTGATGTTACCGATACCACTTCTACCTCTGCAGAAGGAGATGAAAACACTTCTACCTCTACTACTGATATCCCTTCAGCCTCTGCTACCGATAGCCCTTCTGCCCCCGGTATCGAAAGCACTTCCAGCACCGTCACCTCTACTACCTCTGACTCTGACTCTGACTCTGACTCTGACTTGACAACTTCTTCGACGTCGGAGACGGAGACAGAGACAGAGACTGCCTTAGTCTCTGTTAGTATCTCTACTGCCACCGAGACTACCACCGAGACTACCACCGAGACTACCACTGAGACTGCCACCGAGATTACCACCGAGAGCACCACCGAGACCACCACTGAGACCACCACTGAGACCACCACAACCACCACTACCGCCACAGCCACAACAGGCTCTGAAGCTGCCGCGGCCACTCAAAATCTCAGCAACCTGCGCCGCCGTGACTACCGCTATGAACCCATCGATCGGGAAAATGCCATAAAGGCGCAAAAGCTCGAGAACGCAGTGGAAGCAGCTCATAAATATCAAGGGGTATTCGGGGATGCGTTCAAGGAGTATCATCGCCAGACAAAAAAGTATGGTCATTGGAATGGACTCGAAGGTTTTCTGTATAAACTCCTGGCCCGTCACAACCTCCATAATGAGCACGATGTTGTGAAATCGCTCGAGATTGCAGTGAAAACAGCCCATCTAGATCCAGAGGGATTCCGAGATCTACTCAGAAAGCACGCTCAGAAACTAGACAAGACTAGAAAGGAGCAAGATACCAAAAAGCACAGTCCTGGAAAGGAGATAACTCGGGAAAAGAGACCTGGGAAACTCATCCAGAGCTTTTTGAATGGGTTCTGGGGCGGTCAGCCGCATGCACAAGAATATATTCAATCAGTCAAGGAGGCACTGAAAGATGGTCGTCAAGATCCTGTGGCATTCCGGAAACAACTCCTGAAGGATCTCGGACTTGAAGAAGAGCACATGGTGAAGCATGAGCACGAAGAAAATGATAAATTCGAGAGAAGACCTGGACGTATTGGCGTGCTCAAGCATAAACAGAATGAGAAGCGTGACGAGCTCGAAGAATACGAGGACAAACTCTACAATGGGATCGGCGAAGAGCTCAAGAAGCCCACAGACCAAAAGGAAGACGAGCTAGAAGGGTCCCCTCCGCTTGAGGGCGGCGACGAAAAGAAGCAGCGCAGAAGGCTCAGCAGCCTCTATATGGAATATCGTCTCATGCTAGACAAGTCCATCCAGCAAGAGCTCGATCCCATCCTGAAGGGTGCGGAGACTGAAACTGGACTAAAACGGGCAAAGAAGCACATGAAGGGCGATGCAAAGGAACAGCGCAAGAGGCTGAGGAGCCTATACCTCGACTTTCGCTACATGCTGAGTGAAGGGCTTCAGAAGGATCTCGACCCCATCCTTTGGAAGGATTACCTTGGGTCCGGTTAAGCACGCCCTCGGAACGAACTGACAAGAAGGTCAGGGTTAGGGAGAGAGCAAATGTGTTTGGTTCTCTAGAAAAGGTTCTGCTTTCAAAGTTGTGTTTGATGAATTAGGAGGGTGCTAGAGTTGTTTGTGTATCTAGTGCTACTAGTTTAATTCGCATTGCTAGTTGTGCAGCCAATCACAGCTTTGGCTAGTTAGAACCACAGACTATCAACAATGTGTTTCCAACACGATTTGATCGAGTCTATCAGGCTGTGAAATATATGACTAGGAGTGTTCTATATTGGAATTTAGTCAATTTATTTTGTGATAGTAAGAGCCAAGATAATATGTGCTCGAGTATATCAACTTGGACAGAGATGGTTCTGTCAAGGCTGTTACTGATTTACTTGAGAAAATTAGAATATCAAGGAACATGAGTGATATTTAAACGGTAGCTTCTAGCAAAGCCACGTACTTGAGCTTCTAAATCTTCAATACCACTTAGATCTAAGTGTCTTGAGCGTTTCATTCACGGACAATCAGTGATAATCTGCATCACGTGATCATACTGCCCCTCCCATCTCTTATTAGGCGAACCTGCCCCACCAAGCTTCCACAGCCCTAATAATTCGAAAAAATAAGCGGCAAGTAAACGGGCCCCATATCAACACACCATCTTTTCTTATTTCCTCTTTTCCCTCCCCAAGCGCAGGATTCGACTTCTTTGCGACGACACGAAAACACCACTAAACCCCCTCACTCAATTCCATTCCATCCGCAATGGCTCCTCAGGCAGTACGTACATGACACCGCTTTGCTGTCACGGGCCCTCTCAGTTCTTGAGAGAGGCGCCGCGGAAAATGCAGTAGGCTAAGGTCATTTCAACAGAAGAAGTCGGGCAAGGCCCAGAAGCAGACCAAGAAGGTACGCTATCCGAAACGAACCGATCGACGACGACGACCATGATAGATGCTCTATGCGACGACGATCGACCGAAACGAAAAGGACAAATCGCTAACTCACGTATAGTACATCATCGATGCTTCTCAGCCTGCCAGCGACAAGATCTTCGACGTCGCTGCCTTCGAGAAGTTCCTCCAGGACCGCATCAAGGTCGAGGGCCGAACCAACAACCTGGGTGACAACGTCGTTGTCAAGCAGCAGGGTGAGGGCAAGATTGAGATCGTTGCCCACAACGAGCTGTCTGGTCGTTACCTCAAGTACCTGTACGTTTTCTTCTTGGGTCCTCGCTTCGCTCGATGAAGCTTGGGGGGATACATATACACTGTATGAGTCTGAAGCTAACTATCTGCAGGACCAAGAAGTTCCTCAAGAAGCAGCAGCTCCGTGACTGGCTCCGCGTCGTCTCTACCTCGCGAGGTGTCTACGAGCTCAAGTTCTTCAACGTTGTCAACGACGACGCTGACGAGGACGACGAGTAAACGAATTTGATTGCATTGCAACGGCGCAGGAATGGATTGGTGAATTGGGACAGGGGATAAAAAAGTTTTAAGGACTCGGCCAATAGACCCAGCCATTTGTGTGGCACTCTTTGTGGTGTTTCATCCATGTGTTCCTTTTTTTCTTCAAGTGACATGCTATCAAATATGTGTGAATAAATCATAAATGCCATCAATTTCATATGACGGGCCCTTCTCTTAAAGGACCGCTCATGGGTATGTTCCTCTATACTATCTATCATTCGTACATCATGGCAGCGATCTCATGACACCCTCAAACGCAACCAATGCCATGGCATTCGCCGGAAACGCCCTCAAAAAACACGGCACAAACCCTCTCCAATATCCCTTCCAACCCGCCTCTTTATACACAGCAACAGCTGCATCCTTCCATCTAGGAAACCTCCTCACTCCATCATTCAGCCCACCGCTCAGCGGATCCGTCATGATGCGCTGCTTGACCACATCGCTCGGATAGCTCGTCAACCAAAAGATCTGCGCACTGAGCCCTCCAGCCCAAAAGTTCACAGCCGGCGCACTAAGATTCGTCCTCTCGCGCAGCTGCCGCGATAAGATATCATAGCTTCCCCACCAGCAGAAGAAGAAGGCCCGGAAGAGCAGTGTCGCTGAGAGTCCGTGGTAAACACCGCTGATACCATGATGTCGATAGATCTTGCGCAGACAGTCGATGGGCCCCGCGTATAACCTATCTGCCTTTTGCGCTGCGTACTGAATCTGTAATCGTGCCTTGACGTGCTCCACAGGCGCTGCGATGAAGCTCACTGTCGAGCCCGCCATGATACCCGCGATACCATGTCCAAAGCTAGGGAGCGCCGTGTGGCCCTTGGGCGCTGTACCAGGTGATGATGCAGTAACGTCGGTGCCCACGGGTTCGACATGAAAGACGTGTTCCGAGAGGAGACGACGATAAACAGTTAGAGAACCCAGCATGACAGAGTCCATAAACATCCATCCGACCAGAGGCGGTGTCGCGCCTTTGTAGAGCCCGCGGAAGCCCTCATTGCGGATAGTTTGGGTGACGCATTGCAGCGGACCACTGAAGCGTGATGCATCTGTTGTTTGTAGACGGACCTTTATAGTATCGAAGGGATGACCGACTATACGAGAGGGTCAGTAACTATCATGGAAGTTGAGTATCTCGACAGGTAAAACATACCTGAGAGTTTGGCGATACCGCTAAAGACACCAGCTACAAAGCCCTTGTAATCATGAGAACCACCGCCACCACTATTTGTCTTTTTCTGCTCTAGCTTGGGAGCTTCTGTGACTTTGATAATGTCGCTCCCTTGCACATCTGAAGCCATTGTGAGTTTGATTGACTCTTGCAAGTCTCTGTTTCTCATACAACCAGCAGGACTCTTGGTCAGCACCAGAGAACAAGTGCCGATAAGGTAGTATCAATGACGGCTCGATCTCCACAGGTCAAGCTCAGTAAACCTCAGGCGGGTATGAAACTGTGAGCTTTCACAGACGCAAACAGACGCTCGAAATAAAAAGAAACATCAAAACATATTCAATAATTAATCAAAAGTTGAATGCTGACTTCTCTGGTTTTTTTTTTATATGAATTGCTCGCTATTCGCCGAGTCCGGGGGAGCTCCCGCACTAACGGATCTGCACCGACGTCGGAGGCTACAGCGCCCGGAGTCTTGTAAGTCTCCCCGAGAAGGACCCCCCATATTGAGGAGCCGGTGCTATGCGAGCAAAACTCCATACAAATTATCTCCAAAGACTTTTAGGCTATCATTAACAAATTCACATACAAAAAACGACGCTGAAGGGCATTGTCTGGGGATGATATCCATCATCGGAATCTCCGTATCCATTGAATTCCTTTTAATCCCCCAATTACAACCAATAGCCATGGTATCTACCTTGTCTCACAAAAACTACAACTAAACCTAAGTATCTAACCTGAAAAATGTCCACGCATAACGCTCTCGACTTGTACTTGCGAGATGTCATATGTCCCTTCTCTCCCCTTGCCTTCATAAAATCCAATCCAAAAATTGCCCGTAAATCAAACCATTGACGTATCGCTCTGCAATAAGAAAGCCATGTCATGTCGTCGTCAAGAATTGAAGCATAAGCCCCTTGATGTAAAATTGATCCTCCTCTCGCTTTTTCCTTGCTCTTCTTTTTTTTGGTATTTTCCACCACCCGATATGTTTGCTTGCTTGCTTGCTTGCTTGCTTGCTTGTCATTAACCTCTCCACCAGCGAGTTGCCTCGCCGCTGATACGGCTGGCCTCGTTTCAGTCTATAACCACTTCTTTCGTTTGTAAAGTCATCCGCTCAAGGCCGTTTCATGTCCATAAGAGTTTCATACAATCGACACCCTGCCAGCGTCCATAGAACGCAGGCTCATGTCAAAGAAAGCAAAGGCGCCGCATCATTCTTTGATAAGAGATCAATATCTCGATAATCTACGACTACCACGGCGAACCCCTTCCTAAAAGGTATCCGTGTCGTCAGTGTTATGGGAGGCAACGCTGCCGAAAGTGTCTGCTTCTCGGGTTAGTTAAACGTCCTTTTAGAAACCATCAGGTTATTACATACCTCGCTTGCGTCGGCGTGCTTCTTCTTCGGGGCTCTTGGGAGTCATCGCTCGCGGCCCACTAGGTCGTCGAGCAGGAACACCCAGAGCAGCGTTCAAGTTGCGGTTCTCAGGCTTGGGGCTGCTTGTGTAGTGGCTGACATGAGTTCCGCTCATGGTTCCGTAGCCGCTCTCGTCACTCGGGTGTTGGAGGGGGCTGCCCTTGGCCAGCTTGGAGATTCGGCTACCCCTTGGGGGAGTCTGCGCCGAAGGGCTGTCGATAGGCTCCTTGGGGGGTCTTGGGGGGCCAGGTGGAGATGTGGCCCAGTAAGCCGGGTCCTCTGGCATGCCTGCAGAGGATGCCTGGCTATATCGGTTGGTGTTCTGGCCAAACTGCAGGCTAGATATCGAACCACCCCAATCCGCGGACCTCGGTGTCATCGGGACATTGTACTCTTGAGCTGAGAACTCCAAGGCGTTCTTGAAGCGCTCCGTCTGGCCCTGTCGGGGCTGGGGATGTTGCAGGTTCAGCGAGTTTCGGTGAACCTTGTACTTGGGAGCATCGCCAGGGGACATGGTAATTTCACGCTGAGGAGGATACGCTGGGTTAGCTCCACTAGCAGTAGGCGCCATTGGAAGCTCCTGTTGTGGGAATCCGGTCTGTGGCTTATCCTCGCCATAGGGGGCATGTTGGTAGCCCTCTCCTTCGTTGTATGAACCCAGGCTAGACCCGGAGCGCGAAGGGGGGTAGTCGTCATACTTGACTTCCTTCTTGCTCTTGCCCTGACTAGAAGCTGTTGTTCCAGACCACCTGGAAATCTTGGGGAACCAGCCTGAAAGACCGGATTTGTGCTTCTTTTGTTTTTCTGTCGTGCGAGGCGTGTTCTCATTGCTCATCGGCTGGGCAACACCAGAAGGCTGAGGCGGTGTGTCAAGAGGAACAGAGCTGCCACGCTGGAACCCGGATCGGCTTGGTGTTGTCATGTTGGGGTTGCTGCGCTCGCCAGCTGGGCTGGGGTGATCATACTCGTATTCATCCTCGTGCTCGGCAACCGTGCTGATGCGGTTGTCAGAGAACCTGCGCTCGTTGGCAAGTCGAGATCGAGAGTGAGAAAGGGAGAGGTGTCCCGACTGGCTAGGGGTGATGGTCGAGTTGCCTTCGGGCTCATAGCCACGATCTTGCTCGAAGTGGCCCTCAGGCTGCAAGTTATCGAACGACGAGCCACGTCCACCGCTGGTGGAAACGGGAGGAGCCGCGTTCTGTATCTTGAGTTCATCTACCTCACCCAAGATCTGCATCAGGATCTCCTCGATGCGCTTGAAGTCGCTGGTTCCCTTGCTGCTAAGGCCTTGCAGAGCTCGCTTGAAGAGGTTCTTCTTGGCAGCGGCCTCGTTGAGAGTCTCGGCTTGGGAAACACTCTGGATCGATCGGGTGCCAGGGTAGGGGCGAGGGCCGTTGATAGCCCTCTGGAGCTTCTCGGTGTTCTCCACGCCGGCAAAGATAACATCGTCGCTGGTATCTTGGACGAGGTTCTTAAGTTCGGCCAACGAGGTGCGCATCTCCAGGGCAGAGTTCATGAGAAGCGCCACAATCTCGGTGTCGCGAGCGCTACGTTGAGCATCGCGAACCATGAGGTGTTGCATAAGAGCGACAATGTCCTTGTTCTCGATGCGATCGATTCCTTGGCCAGTAGCGGCATCGAAGAATGGCGAGGCCATACCTTGAGACATACCACTAAGGTGACGACCATCTTTGGGTGCGTAGAAAGGATCGTCACCAGCGACGTTAGGAGATCCAGGCAGGGAAAGCTGTAGAGCCTTGCCCTTCGGTTGAAGGTCTGGAGTTCGGTTGTTGCCGTTGGACATGTAGCCTTCGTCGTACTTGGGGCCAAAGCCAGGGCTTCCGGTGTGGAATGGAGCTCCATAGCCACGTGCTCCCAGGAGGTTCTCGTTCAGAGCAGGATTGGCCACAGGACTGGTGTCCTCATATGGGTTGGTGACGAGCGTGTCTCGCTTGCGGTCATCAGAGGTGCGCTGCCATTCATCTTGATCATGGCTAGGAGAATGGGCGCCAGCCTCTCCAGCACCGGGGGCCTGGCTACTGGCGGCGCTCTTAGTGCGGACACTGTCGGCTTGTTGTCGGCCAACTTTGAGAGGAGTAGGAGTTGCTCGGCCTTCAGAGACATCATCCCGGTGCTCACCATCCAGACGATCTTGGACAATGGAGGGGTTAGCTTGGGCATCGTCGTCAATGTAACCAAACTCAGGCATGGGATTGTTGAAGTCAGGCATGCCACTTGCGGTCATCTTGGGAGACTCATCATAAGAGAGTCGGTCGATGCTGTGAGCAGGAGTGTTGCGAGGCTCATGGCCCTCCAGAGTACGTTCCTTGAAGGACTTGTTCCTGGAGACGCCAGCGCCTTGGTAGTCCTCAACATCCTCTGCAGTTGCTTGCTTCTTGCCCTGAGCTGCCTTCAGAGCTGCAACAGCACCAGTCGCAATGGCGACTTCAGAAGCAGTGGGAGATTGTGTTCGCGGCACCTTACGACCGTGCTCGTCAATATCGTACTCAGTGAACTCTTGCGATTTGTTGTGAGACCTAGCACTGGGCGTAGCATGCCTCTCGGGCTCCAGCTCGCTGCCGTCCATGTACTGCTTGTTGGGGCTCGCACCACGACTGCTGTAAGTCCTTGACTGGTCATCGTAAGATACAGTCGAATCCCGGACACCAGGGTAGTCGCTATAAGAACCACTCAACATAGACTGATCGAGCATGGAACCTTCGACCAGGGATGCCACTGCTGATTCAGGTCCCAAAGGCTGGTGAACAAGGTTAGGGTTGGCACCAATGCCACGCACAGCTTGTCCAGATGCAACCTTGTCTAGCTCGCTGTCCTCGGTGTATGTCGTGTTGCGATAATCCACGCCAGAGCTCCGAGGCGACATTTGGTCGAGTTCCCTCTGTTGAAGAGAATTCAGCGAAGGAGTAGAGCGACTATCGTGGCGGTTTTGATCATAATAGGCATCACTCGTCGAGTGTATGCTCCTTGAGTTGCGAGGATGATACTCGCTGCCACCCTCAGTATAACCAGAAACGCTGGGAATCGGGCTGAGTCCTCTAGCACCGGCCTGATACGGAACGTACTTCAGAGGAGGAGGAACATCCTGTGTAGCAAAGTAAGAGTTGTCATATCCACCCTCAGGATAGTCGTTGTCAGAAACATCCTCGTCATCATACTGGGTGTCCCGGTGGATGGGATGCTTGTTGCCGTACTCGTCTGCTTCATACTCTTCCACGTAGTCCTTCTGTCCACGAGGAAGAGCAGTCAGGTCACCATGTGACACATTGGCGTGTTGTGTAGACAAGGTGGTCTCGAGATTCGTAGGAGTCTCTGTTGCTGATGGTGTCGAAGTTCCAGAGATATACCCGCCAGGGATGTTCTTGATAGGAGTTAGTTCCTCACTAGCCGACTGGGGTCTGTCAAGGTCGGTATCGGCAGATCGGATAGAAGTCCTGGTCATCTCTGAAGGGTTGATCTCACTCATGAGAGGCATCGGGGGCTGAGGAACCGAGCGGTCATCATCATATTCATCAGCATATTGATGACGTGACAGGCCACGGCTGTGAGTAGATTCGGCTCTCCTACGCCGTCGTTCTCTCGGCTTTCTGTCACCTTGTGTGCTGTCAGAGAGAAGTGATGAGGCAACACCAGCCGCAGCTGCACCAGCTGCTGCAGTCTTGAGAATGTCACCACCGCTTCGCTTAGGGGTAACATGCTCATCCTCATATCGGTAGTCATCATCAATTGAATCGTGGCTCAGATCAGAGCTAGCGTTGAGGACGTGACGGGCCTCTCTGTTGCGTCTATCTTTGGGCTCACTCCGTTGGCCTGACGACCGCCGGCGGTCGT
>JAATHB010000141.1:0-69973 GCA_014822075.1 Fusarium buharicum
ATATATATATATATATATTTAGAGATAAGTTGCCATCCATACCTAAAAGTTATTCTTCTAGATGTATGAGTCTAGACCCCGCATAATACACAGTCCCTACCTACTTAGGTACAGTACACATCAAATGCCGAAAAAATAAAAGAAAGTACCTGTATAAACCTGGATTTAATATACAAAACAAAACGAGATAACACCTTGATGGCGCTTCTCTCTTTGTATAGTCACTTGCCGCACTTTAACTGCGATTTGTTTTCAATAGGACCGCAGCTTGAATACGTAAGGTTCCGTGACACAAGAATTCTGGAACTCAAGCTGAACGAGCATGGATCGACGCTAATGCACCAAGATCCTGGCCCAAAATCCGTGGCGGTGCTACATGACCAACGGGGGGGAGTGTCAGGGCTTTTCTTTAAGACAGCTTTTAAGGTGAGTAGTAATAGTGATTTCATATTAAATGCGAGTGAATGCTTCGCGTATGAGGAATTGATTTTGTACTCTTAGTAAGATTGGGCTAGGTATCCTTTAATCTTTGCAACTCAAGATTACGGCGCCAAATTGGGGTCCGCATCTTCAAATACAAACTCTTGGCCTTGTGAGATACCAGGTAAGGTAGTATTAACTAGTTCACTTTTACTGAATAGCAATGCAAACTAGAACTCCTAATATCTATCTGAAATTCTCTTCTCGCTACATTCCCTCACTTGTACATTTAACCAAGTGTTTTTTAAAGATCTCTTCATATCAACATTCTTTCCAGATGGATTTGGGCACGTGGCAGATGGCAGGCGGCCAAAACGCCAAAACGCGCTACAAGAAGTGGGGTCGCACAAAGCCGCCCCTCCAACATTTCTCCGCGGTTGCCTCCACCAAAGAAAAAAAAAGACGTCAGAACAAGGGAATGGAAACTTTGCGATCTTAACCTCACATACCGATAGAAAATACAACGACACAAAATGGATCCGACACTTTTAATAAACGACATTGTTGAGCACGACACATCTGCAAAGAAGCCTGTCGAGTTTTCCCAAGATCCCATCTCCTCCACCGGCTTTCCGCAACATAAACGACGATGGAAGACATCCGCCTTCAAGCAGAAGCGCGCCGCCGAAGCTGCCGGGACAACATCCTCAGCCGGCACACAAAATCAGGGACAAACTGAGGCCACAAGGGCTGGCAAAGCAGCTGCGACTGAGGATTTGGAATCCGTTGAGAGACAGCGCATCGATCGGGAGAACCAACAGAAGATTGCAAGCATGAGCCCCGCCGAGATCGCCCAGGCACAGGAAGACATCATGAACGGCCTTAATCCTGCTCTCATTCAAAGACTGCTTTCGCGAGCCAATATCGATGAGCAAACTGGCCCATCACCTTTTGATCCGCCGCCATCCGAGAAACCTCAAACACCTGAGCCTCCGCCTACGATCAAGGTCGAAGATACAATCAAGAGTGCGCCAGCAGCTCCATCTCAACCCCCTAAATCCACACAAGACTCTACATCAGAGACCAGTTCTTCCGCGCCACGAGCAACTTCATCCAAGAAGATCCCAGATAACTACGATGAGGACCAAGCCCCGCCCCAAATACCGCCCGATCTGTTCCCAATTACCGACCAGCCCAAGTCGCTTCATTTTCCAGTTCCGCCATCCCTACCCGACCTCGACCCCTCCGATCCAAACTTCCTAGCCACATTGCACGAGAAATACTTCCCCAATCTTCCAGCTGACCCAAGCAAGCTGGCATGGATGGCTCCCGTGCCTACAGAGGACAGTCCAGCCGATAGAGACTCGTCATACTACCCACACCCCGAGATCGCGGTATCAGCTTTACGATTCGATTTTCAGGGCCGATTTTTGTCCCCCAGGGTTAGCCGAAAAATTCCCACGTCAAAGGGTCTGCACCATCATGGTGAAGCCCCTGAAGCTGCAGGATATACAGTTGCGGAACTAGCTCATCTCGCTAGAAGTGCTGTTCCAGCACAAAGGTGCATGGCTTTCCAAACGCTTGGAAGAATTCTATACCGCCTTGGACTTGGCGAGTGGGGTAAGACTGAAGACGATCCTATAGCCATGGGTATATGGAGCGCTGTTAAGAAAGGGCGGGTTCTAGACAGCTTGACAGAGGCTGCCATGGGTGAGGGTGGCCATAGGGGCAGTCGTGCTTATGCAACAGAGGCTCTATGGTTATTTGAGAGAGGTGGATGGAAGGAGAAGTTTAAGGGCAGATGAACATATTTCTTGTCGTTTTACCAGCAAACGACTAGGTACCATGCATGTTTTGATCATATAGCCAATCGTGTTCACAATTGACGTCCACAGGAAATGTATGTGGCAACTCGCAAGACGTACATAAAGGACCAACTTGCACAAAGCGTTCAGTTGGGCAAAATAACATCAACTTTAGTGATTCAGAGACTGGATGGGTCTAGGGAATAGAGAAGATTATTGGTGCCACGTAGCAATGGCATTTGGGGCCTATATAAGTTAGCAGTCAAAGCATGCCAAGTCATTCGAGTGGTGTATTCTATCAGCATTGTTTTAATGGCTGGCAGGTGCTGACTCACTTTGCTTCCTGGTCGATATTCTAACTATAAAGATGTGTCATGTCGGCATGTGTTTGTTCTCCGATACAATACCTTGTCACCTGCTCCATCACATGGGAGTGATAAGGACATGACAGTTCTTTCAAGTCACGATTCAGAGAGTAAGCTAAGCTTCTCTGATGGACATGTGAGATCAATGGCTGATGATCCAGTGTCTCAGAATACTCCAAGAATAGCATCTAGAATGATACTGAATACATGGTTAGAAAGGGTACAGTACCTATTCTTGCTGCGAAGCAATTCTTTATATGGACGTGGCTTGAAAGCGATTCCTGGGATAAAGGAGTTAATCCTCTGGCGGGGTTCCCGCCCGCTGAAAGAGCCTGCAACCTCGGGGAGCATATCCACTGCGGACTACTCCGTACTATTTCGATCATTGGCTGTGAATCTCCATCGAGGATAAATCTGGGGCGGGTAGATGAACTGTAAAACCCACTGAACGCATGCACTCTGAATAAGACAAGACAGTGCAGTGCTGAGGCTGAGTCAAGGGCAATGAATGGAACGGTTGGCGCACGCTGAATGGGTAATGCTATAGGTGCGGTGTGTGTGGCTTGTGCCCAGTGTGTTAAGTTAATGCCCGGCGGGGGAAAAAAAGGGAGCCCTGGGCTGGGTTTACCTGGGTTTAGAGAAAAAAAAAGGGAACAAAAAACTAATCTTGGTTTCGCCTCTTTCTCTTCTTCTTGTTTCCCTTCCTTCAGCCCAAAACATCACGGCCCTGCCGCGCCAATTCCTCTCTCCCTCCCAATTCTGGGTGACTTGCCGTCTTCTTTTCATCTTCCTCCCGGTCCATCAAATCAGTTCTTGTCGTCTTTTTACTCCGCCTTTTGCAGGTTCAGGTCTAGGCTTCGCATCGCAATTGATTGATTCCCCCCGCCACTTGTCTTGTCTTGTTTGTTGCTCCGCGACGACTTCAAACAAAAAAAAAAAAAAAAGGACGAAATCTCCTTTGGCGAACAGCAACAATCTATCTATTGCATCTAACGAGCCGGCTCTGTGCTCTACACTCAAAAGCAACTCTATTCTTTGTACTGCTCTTTGTTGCGCAGTCATCGTATAGCTCCCGTCTCCGCTGCTCTCCGCTACTCGCCCAATTCCTCCTAAGCCCAAGCTTCGGCCCCACGATCGCGATCGACAACTTGCCCATAAGGAGACAGATTTCACATCTCACCTCTCACCTCTAAAGAACAAGAACGTTTGACTACCGGCCCCAAAAGACTTCGCAAGACACGAGACACTGTGACTTTCACTAGCCATGGCGTCTCCGCTGCAGTTTGCCTACCGAACCCAGAAGACCATCGGCGTCTTTGACGCTGCGCCCGTCTACGAGCCTCTCGCTGGGTTCACCAAGCCCGAGGGCAACCTCCGGTTCTGTACATACTCTCCATGTGGCCGCTTCTTCGGCTGGGCCTCTCCTGAGGCCGTCATCGTCGTCGATGCCTCAACCGGCCAACAACTCCTGTCCCTCCCCATCCTCAACGTCTACGAGCTCGGTTTCTCTCCCCGCGGTACCTTTGTCATTACTTGGGAGCGCCCCGGCAAGGATGAGAATGGAGATGCCACCAAGAATCTCAAGGTTTGGCGTGTTGTAGAGGAGGGCGTTGCTGGTGAGGACAAGCAGCCTCTTGGCCGCTTTGTTCAAAAGCAGCAGCAAGGCTGGAACCTCCAATACACAGCTGATGAGAAGTACTGTGCTCGTCTCGTCACCAATGAAGTCCAGTTTTACGAGAGTCACGACCTCGTCAAGGTCTGGAACAAGCTCCGAGTCGAGGGTGCTACCAACTTTGCCCTCGCCCCTGGCAGCCAAAACCACGCCGTTGCCGTCTTTGTTCCTGAGCGCAAGGTGAGCTAATCTTGGATATTTTCTAGAGTACCGTTTACTAACAGTTCCCAGGGCCAACCCGCTGCCGTCAAGGTCTTCAACGTTCCTCTTTTCACTAACCCCATCTCCCAAAAGACCTTCTTCAAGGGTGACAAGGTCCAGCTGAAGTGGAACAAGCATGGCTCCAGCATTCTGGTGCTGGCGCAAACTGATGTTGATCGTTCAGGCAAGAGTTACTACGGCGAGACCACTCTGTATCTACTTAGCACCACTGGTGCTTTCGACGCTCGCGTGTCCTTGGATAAGGAGGGTCCTATCCACGATGTTTCGTGGTCGCCCAACTCCAAGGAGTTTGGTGTCGTCTATGGCTACATGCCCGCCAAGGCCACCATCTTCAACCACCGGGCTGTTGCGACGCACTCATTCCCGATTGCCCCGCGAAACACCATCACCTTCTCGCCGACCGGTCGCTTTGTTCTGGTAGCAGGTTTCGGTAACCTTGCTGGCCAGATTGATGTCTACGATCTCGAGAAGGATTTCCGCAAGGTGACCACTATTGAGAGTGGAAACCCTAGTGTATGCGAATGGAGTCCCGACAGCCGCTACATCATGACTGCTACAACCTCCCCTCGACTCCGTGTGGACAATGGCGTCAAGTTGTGGCACGTCAGTGGTGGTATCATGTACAACGAGGATATGGTCGAATTGTACAATGTTATGTGGCGACCTCAGGGCCCCGAGAGCATCGCTCCTGGTGACCCTCTGACCCCTATTCCTACGCCTCACTCCTCCGCCACCGCATACCTGGGTACGGTCAAGACCCCCAGCAAGCCTGCTGGAGCTTACCGTCCTCCTGGTGCACGTGGTCTGGCCACTCCTCTTCACTTTAAGCGTGAAGATGAGGGCGGTGCTGCCCACGTTGTAAGCAACGGTCTGCCCAACGTTGGTCCCAATGGCTTCGGCCGCCCCCGCCGCGCCGTGCCAGGTGCGGACTTTGCCGAGCAAGCTCCCGCAGCCAGGTCTGTTCCTGGTGCTGAACCCGTGGGCGATGAGAACTCGTCCAAGTCCAAGAACAAGAAGAAGCGCAACAAGAAGAACGCCCAGGGTGAGGGCCAGGGCCAGGGCCAGGGTCGACCTCAAGGTGAGCCTAACGGTGGAGCTAGCCTGGCTCCTCCTCGCGACGACCGCCATGAGGGCCGCAGCCCCGAGCGACGCAATCACCGAAGCCAATCCCGCAACAACCAGGCTCGCAGCCGCAGCAACACGCACCGCGGTAACGGACACCATACTCCTCAGCAGCAAGGTCAGGGCGCTGGTGCTTCAGTCCCCGATGCCTCCCAGAACCCCAACGCCAAGAAGATTCGCAGCCTTCAAAAGAAGGTCCGCGCCATTGAGGACCTCGAGATGCGTCTGGCTGGCGGAGAGAAGCTAGAGGATACCCAGCTTAAGAAGATCAACACCAAGTCGTCCGTTCTCAAGGAGCTCGATGGCCTGGAGAAGGAGAACTAAGGGCGGCATGGGGTTAGACATGGGACAATATTTTCCAGTGATTCGATTCTCTAGCGGACGTGACATGTATTAGTTGGTCGGGATCTGACACGGACAGAATGTTGGTGAGAGTCGGCATGAGACTCTAGGGTATTGGGCTGTACTTTATTGGACACCAACCAGCACGGCGTGGATAGGCCGGCTTTGTGTTTGTTTTATCTACAGACGGTCTATCAAGGAGTCTCAAAAGTCAATCGGATTATGGGAGACTTTGGTCGGGGTACCACAGTCGGAAAACAAAATTAAAAGAATAATTGAAAATTCTTGTGGCTCTGGCTTTTTTTACCTGTATTTTTCTTTGCCTCGGAGCATTGCTTCTGATCATGGGTCAAGTCTGTGCCTTGCAATAATAACCCTCCAGCTTTACATTGTTCTCCGACGTGATCCATTTTGCTTTAGATGTGCATTGTTAGGGTTGTAGCTACCCTGTAGCTCGAAATCATGATTTATACGGACCCAGTACATACAATCAACTTGCAGACAGTTTCTCCTGTCTATTTATGCCACCTGAAAGATGGAGATGAAAATTATTTGATCCTTCTTATGGATGTGATATAGTACATCTGCAACATAGGTACTGGGATAACCTGCCCGAACCCCGCCCACATGGACTTTTGCTAAAAATGTTCTCCCATAATCATGCTTTTTTACCAATATTTCCCTTGCCTGGCATATATCCCGATTGATAGAGAGGTAGAAAGGGCTACCAACTTAGCCTGAACTTTCCTTTTCTTCCAAGCTATCCGATTAGACCGGCATATTGGTGATACAAGGTAGGCTGGCACACGGCAGTTATGAATGAAACTTTCGGCAGGTACGGAATATTCCTTGATGTAACATGTAAAAACCGGAAAAAATGTTTCAAGGCGCTGAATCATCTCCCGTCTTCTCTAATACTCCTTCATCCGTTCCTGTGCCCTCTGCTTCCCGTCGTTGTCTTTTCTCTAATTTACCCTGGTACTTGGCCCTCTTCTCGTTGAGTCGGTCCTGCTCCTCTCTCAACGCCCTGATGACGGGGCTCTTTGCTCTAATCTTTGCTCCATATCGCCAAAACACGAACGGAATCGGAATCATAGCCACTTCGAGAAGGCCCAAGAGTGTCCCGGCCCATTGAGGAGTCATGGCCGCGTACATCTTGGGGCCAGCCAAAGGCAAAACACCTCCAGCAATGCTTCGAAGAACTGCGTTACCAGCAAGTGCGCTCGCAGCATAGATGGAGTATGCTCCCGCAAGATAATTGGAACCATATATGAAACTGATTGTGTTGCCTGCACCAAAAGGAATACCAAAAGAGATGGGGATGGCCCAATGAATGGTATCTGGAAGACAGGTCCACGAAAAGACGAGCTGACCCAGGGGTGTCAGGATAGCACCGATGGCCATGACCAATGCTGTAGCCTCAGGTTGGGGTTTGCCAGTCACTGGATCTCGAGGTTGAGAGTTGATCAAGCGACGGAAGAGAGGTTCTGCAAAGATGGCAATCATGGTCCCTATACCAATACCGACAAAAGCCAGACCCGATATGCCTGCTTCCCAGCCACGATGCTGTGAGAAGACGATCGGGTATGCCACGAAGCAAAGATATAGGATGGCATAAATCAACGATATCCTACCAAATGGTTAGTCACCCTTTCCTTAGCAAGCAGCTCATCCCCGACTCACCAGATATCCATGAACCATAGAATGGGCTCCGTTGCAACCATGGTAAAGGGCCTGCTCATGTTGATTTTGATCAAATGCCGTGTCGACACTCTCTGGTCATATTGACACCAATACCTCGGATCGTCGTTTTCCTTGCGCAACCGCGCAGCCTTTCGCTTCAGAATTTCCGGGTGGTATGTTTCCTTCACGGTCAGCATCATAAGAACCCCAGCACCACCAAGTATCAGGGGAATCCAACAATCCCATCGCCAGCCTAGGTACTGAAACACAAAGCCTCCAATAATAGGTCCAGTGGATGGTCCGTTCAGTGGTGCAATCGACCACATGGACATGGCAGCGGCGAGATGGTCTGGATCCGTGATATCAACAATAGTTCCAGGACTGTTTGAGATCATAGCGGCACCAAAAACAGCACTGTATCGTATTAGTACAGTCGACCAACAATACACGAGTATCACTCACCAAAAAAAGCGCACAACGATAATTTCGGTCAACGAAGTCGCCAAAGCACAAGGCAAAATCAACAAGGCCCAAACGCTCAAACAAACGATATATACTTTCTGGCGACCATATAACTCGCTCAGAGGTGCAACGATCAGACTCCCAGCGCCAAGGCCAAGCAGATATGTCGTCAACCCCAGAGTCGTTGCCGTGGTCGACGCCCCAAACTCCTCAGCCAAGCCAGACACTGATGCAGTGTAACATGTACTATACAAGACTACAACCCAAGTAGAATATGAGACAGCAACAACGATCCACACGCGATACGCCTTGGACCAGTTCCTAGGGTTTTCCGGGTCACCATCCTCAAAGAAGACCTCAAAGTCTGGAGGCCTGGATGCAGCGCTGGTAACGCTGGTGCCAGTCCGGGTGTAAGTAATGGGTTCGCGAGCCTCTCGTTCTGCCTCGGTCTCAACGTCTGGGGTGAGAGCATGTTCCAGCGCCTCGAAAACATCAGAGTCATGAGGCCGTGTGTTGACAGTCTTAATGGGTGCCAAGACGGGCGATGATTCTGCTGAAGAAGACCCGAAGGATGATGAGTCGACACCATCAACTCGTGGTGTCTTTTCAAGATCATCGGCCATGATTGTTTGCAGTTTTGTCGTTCAAGGTTGGGTGCTTGTGAGTCGAAAGGCTGGGCGGAGCGTGCTGATCAGCATTCATCAGAGATTTCCCAGACCCTAACTCGGAACGGTTGCTTTCTGTCTGGGAGTGGAACTGGAAGATGAAGAATTCTTCCTTCGGTATTTGGGGGAAGACAGCACACAAAGGATCAAAAGATCCATAGCGAGGAGCAACCAACTACACTATGTACGCTCACTCAGTCTTGGCGAATTACCCTTCTTATTGCACAACCGATGCGCATATCCACGAGCCTCTGCAAAGTGGAGAGCAGCGAATTCTTTATTAACACCAGGTGGATCCATTGGTGGACTTCATAAGCACTTTTGCCTGGATATGGCGAGCGAGTCTGCAAAACCAAACATTCAGCTCGACCGCCGTAAGCCCAGCCCCACCAGGAACCTCGGCTTCTCGGCCGAGAGATAAGCATCAAAGACGGGGTAAGAGATCTATGACTGGGCCAATCATACCCCTGTAACCGAGTTGTTTGACAGTCAGTTGGGAAACAAGGGTGCCGAAGTCGGCGTTTGGAGAGGGACTTCGTATGATGAGATACACTGCAACAATAGTTGAACAACAACAGCAAGAATCAGTATCTTGAGGCCATGAAGGCATGGCTTGAGGCGTACCGGTATATCGGTATTTCGGCCACTTGACGGCTGGATGTGAGCAACTACAGTACAGTTCAAACAGCAAGATGCATATTACGCCTCCGAATCATAGACAAGCTTGGCTGTGGATTTTCCTTATCCAAGTCAAGACCTTAGCAACTCAAAATCAGTTTGGGTTATCCAGCTAAAATACAAAAACCTTTACCTAACCAATTCCAAATGAACACGCGGCGGCTTCTAAGCTAAACGGTGGTTAAGGCAGCCTAGTTAAAATAAAGTCATCTATTATGATACAATAAGGGGGTTAACGTACTAAATACAAAGTCAATGATTCAGTCAAAGCTTGTATCACATTTGAATATATGATAATTCCTTAATAAATCGTACCTGCAATAATTATAGACTCTTCCTGGGTATCAAATTGTCGTTTTCCTTGCTAAACTTCTGGTCTATCACAAACACACCTAACAGTTTTACCATACGACACATAAAGAGTAGCCACTGCAAAGATTCCTCGTTACCTTGAGTTGATATCCAAGATTTACAGCCTTGCTCGCCTAACAATCACCTCAGAATATAAACTTGGCTCTATCTTTCACCGCTTGCCACCAGCTTCTATACTGATTCGTGCGAACTCTAGTAAGCGATGGCCATGTCGGAGGCCCATTCTCTACAAAGTCATCCGCAATCCCCAGCGAGTTCCTATCGTAGAGGCCAAACTGAAGTGCCATTCGCGCCATTCCAGCAGATGATGCGAGACACGTCATGTCATGATCGCCAGACACCCATGCTTGAGGAACACCAGTGAAGCTGATACCGACATGCTCCAGTTCATCGGTCCCCTTGTAAATACCGAAACGGTAGATTCTGTTGGCTAGCACCACTTGAGCTTGTAGATGCTCTTCTCTGCCGCAGGCATTCTGCAGCCAGAACTCGGGACACAGCATGATGTGGCTCCTGTATACAAGCGATGCAAAGTCTGTAAGAGTCCAGACAGGCCTGCAAGTACGAACTGGCCCCCGGGGTCTTAATAGCCAGTTGCTGAGGCAGTAAGTGATCAAGATAGCGAATGAGACGTAGAAGTTGGTATTGTGAACCCGAACAGAGTATTTGTTATCTTTGGTTTCGTCAAAATAGAAGATCTGGGCTACAAAGACATAAGTCAGGTTATGAAGGGTTGCCAACACAACACCGAGGATGATCTTGTAGTCCCCGAGCTCAAAGGCTTGGGCAATGCAGCTGAACAAATTGGGAGAAAGGTAATCGAGCAACACACTATCAGCAGCGGCCGCGCCGTTGATAGCGTGCTGGGTCGATCCAAATATGCGCTCATAATCCTCTGTTGGAAGAGGGCTTGCCATCTTCTGGATGGGCATCATGGTGCGATTGTAGAGATCTATACTGACAAAAGTGACTGAGAAGAGCCAGAACAGCAGCGTAGGCAGAAAAGAGTAGACAACGAAACGGAGGAAAAGGGATAAAGAACTTGAACCCGTCAAGACAGTGCTGAAGGGGTGAAAGATTTGGCCTTTGGCCCAAGCGATAGAAGCGGCTGTTAAAGCTGCGATGCCAAGGGTCGTGGTGAGAACGAGATACCAATCTACCAGAAACAGATTCCAAACGCGGTCGACATCAGGTCGCAAGTTTTGTTCCCAGTTTGACGAATAGGCATTGTCACTATCATTAGCAAAGTGCTCATATTGATGTTGATGGGTTTGCTCGGCTTGTGTCTGGCCATTTCTAGGGAGAAATCTTACTCCATGAGTAATAATGATATCAGTCCCTTCTCGCTTCCAATAGCCGAGTCGAAGGATCAGTCCCTTTTTTGGCCATGCCATTACTGCTCTTCTGAGAGGTGATAGGTAAGAAAGGTCTATCTCGTCAAAGCTTTCGAATACATTGGAACCCTGGAGGAGACAAATCTGTGAGGATAGGGGGGTAGGATTCCATTTCAGGCCTGTTCGCCTCTTGCGTAGATGGATATATATCCACAAGGTAGTTATGAATAACCATAAGTAGATTGATACACCAAGGACTCCAAAAGCCTTAGACACACGGATTCGCCAGCCTTGATTGTCCCTTTCAAGTTGAAACAAGCTTGACTTGAGTGGCATCAGGAACCATGTACATATAACTGTACAATTGACTGCTGCGCTTAGCCAGTCACCACTGGCAATTAGGAGATATATGTGAAACGGATCCAAATTTCCACTGGGCACTTGATTCAGCGGTATGTTCATCAAGTTCTTGGGCGGCCTAGTCCCGCCTTGCCATGAGCAAGAGACAGGCACGCTGGCCATGCGCACGTAAGGAATGATGCGGTTATACCATTGAGCTATACTTCTCCATGAAAGAACCGTCACGAAGCCGACCAACGTGGGACTATAAAGCCATATCCACTGCGTCGATTGGGATCGGAAGCGAAACCAGGGAGGTTGTGTTTCGCCAAGGTAGACCAGCGCTGCGACGCCGCCGAGACAAACAAGATTCCAAACCACCAAAGAGATCAGATACCACGTTTTGAGCGGTAGTGGGCGGAAGTTTGGTTCGGGAAGATGGGCTATTCGAAAAGCTTCTTCGTCGCTGATGGGGATAAAGGGGTCGACGCCGTCTAAGTCATATTAGAAAGTATAGACACATATAGGCATATAACTCACTAGTCGGTGTCATCAGATCGATACCATATCCAGAAAGCCTAGGATCATTGTCGCACAAGGTATCGACGGTCTCGTGGGTGTTCTCGTGATCCTCAATAGCAGTGTAGCTCTCCAAGCTTCTGCCTGTCAAGTTGCGAAGTGGCACTCCGTCCATAGTTTAGGACGCTTTTTGTGCAGAAAGACGAAGGAAATTAGAACATCGCACCTGGAGGGAGCGCATAAGCTACTTTTTAAGGCTTCAGCTGATTCTTCAGAGCCCAACGAGGCTGCGGCATACCACAGCCACTGCACTTTGCTGGTCAGCTAGGGTTAATGCAACAACACCAAAGCGGTTAACTAAAAATACTGCCGAATCTGTTGGGTTGAAACTAGGGCTGTTGAAGTTCTTTGCGGTAGGCAGGCATCGAGTTGTGGTTGCTTGTCGACATGGTGGCTGTGGTCTCAGTTAGTGTCATGGTTCAAGAGTTGAATGACTGACTTACCAGCGAAGTGGAAGCCTTGGCTATGACTTGCGATGGAAGCCTTGCTTATAGTTCTATTATTTCAAAGTGTCTCATACAGAACCTGAACATAGACGGTGGTTGAGAGCATGGATAGTTATGATAAATCTCAAGCCAATCTTTTGCTTAGTATACACTTCTTGTTGAGCACATAGACTTGGGTAAAGCCAGCAAGTGCAATCTCATACAGTGACCCTCTAAGTTCATCCTGACAATACATTCTTCCGCAAGGTATCATGCTTGTTTTGTTTTGTTTTGTTTTGTTTTCCGCCGGTACGCCTCGCACCTGATTAGGTCTCAAACAAGACCCTCGTCCAGAACCGTATATGGTATATCTATCCTCGTCCCTTTGTTCAGGGTGCTGTGTGATATAGTATCGATTAAAGTGTATGCTGCTGTTCAACGTCCAGATGCCTGGAAATTAGCCGCCATGTTGAGCGGGTGTAAACTATTTCTAATAGTAATTTTGCAAATCCGAGTTGTTGTTCGCTGCTTGTCCACCCATGGGCCGTCCCTGTGACGCCGCGGGACCTCGAGGCGGCTGCTTGTCACGACTACCGAAGTGACCTTGGCTGGGACCGCTGGGTGCTGATAGGGGATGGTTGTTTTTGCTGAGCGGCGGGTAGGAGTCATCATAATCCACCTGTGGCCCGTAGCCGCCCTGCTGGTTCTTGGGCTCAACGTCGTCAAGAGATCGGTAGTTGTAGCCTCCTCCCCCTCTGCCACGACCTCCTCGGCCGCCTCTGGCGTTACCTCGGTGTCCACGGTTGGAGTTCCCTCGTCCTCGACCTCCTCGACCCCCTGAGTGGTAGCCACGGGACTCATTGCGTCCATTGTAGTGGCTGTGAGTGTTCCTTTGATTCCAGTCCTCATCGCCATTGTGCTTCCGTTTCGATGTCTTGTTGGCAAAGAGACTCTCGTACGCATCTTCCCGCGGGTCTTCGGGCTCGATGCGTAGGATGACCTTCTCACCAACCACCGTCTCGAAGACAAAGGACCTGTCCGGTGACAGAGGCTGCCAGTTCTGGATCTTGCCTGCGTCGATCGGCCGAGCTCCTTTCCTAAGAGCCAGGACGACAAGAGGACTAGGGTTGTCGGTGTGGAATTTGGCTTGCTGAGGGACAGGTCGTAATTGTGCCGCCCAAATACTATTATCGAGGCAGGCTGTGCCAACGACTTCCCATTTCATCATGCTGCCCATACCACCCACCTTGTCCAAGATGCTCGCGGGGCACGGCCGAGGACAGATGAGAATGTTATTACCGTGGTACTTGAGCTCATGCTGGGGCATATTGGGGGGTATGTGAGCGAGCTGGATTAGTTTCTTGGTATCCTCAGGCCCAATCATATAGCCGGTAAAATATACAGTTTTCTTAATTCTGAGTCGGTGTTGGCGAGGTTGTGGTGACTGTTTGGAAACCAGTTCGTTGTGGACATTTATCATATGCTGGATCTCGGCCACCTCGATAACGGGATCCAGGGTTGTAGCACAGTCGGCCACTTGGATTACTTCTGCCGTAAGAGGGCCTCGAGTGGGTGAAGTATTTTGCTGACGGTTGTAGTCGGCAAAGAAATCGCGGAAACCCTTTGTGTGCTTTGGTCGATCCTCGTATACCCGAATCTCTTCTGCGTGCTTGTACGTCTCCATCAGGGCTCCAAGGAAGAGTTGCTTGAAATGCATCGTGCTCTGGAATTTTTGGTTTGTCGGGCTCACAGCGGGTTTGAGGCCAATCATGTCAAATTCGAGTCCTTTGGCCGTAACCATCTTTTTGATCAGCTCGGCGAAACCGCGCTCTGAACGGCCAGTGAGCAGGACACAGAGAGCATCCTTTTGCTTCATGCTCAACTTGACGAGATCGACAATCTTGTCATTCCACCATCCTTCCCAGGCGCGCTTCTCTTCCACCTCGAGGCCTTCACCAGTCGAGGCGAGGATGCGACTGTCGTGCCACCAGCCGCCATTGACGAATGTCTCTTGGTTCGAAAGTGTTCCGATGGTTGGGCCGTTCCAGAGCTGGGGGTTCGGTAGGGGGGTTTTGAATACTGAATTGCCTATGTTAGATCAAGACAAAGAATTGATTGATAGGTTGAAGGAGTGGACTTGCAGGTGTTGTCAAAATCGTAGACATGGAGGCTCTTGATCTTGTCGACGGCTAAAGAGAGTTAGTATCATCCACAAGTCCAGAAGAAGATAAGTTAAAGGGCATACTAACGTGGTAATGGATGGGTTAGAACCGACCATCGCCCCAGAGCTGTGACAGTGAATTGCGACGCGACGGCAGCAGGGCCATGATATGCGCTAAAGGCCGAGGCCATGGCGCCTGGTAGACAGAGTTGACGAAGACGAGCTGATGCTGATAGTGACAGTGATGTTAACCTTGTAGGCATGCAGCCGGATGTCGAGTATCGAGGTCGATTGATGCGAGGCGAGGCTGAGGCTGAGGCTGACTTGGCGATGTTCGATGATGTAGTTGAGGTCCAAGTTTGTCGACCCTGGAGAATCGACTGCCAGTGGGGCACTACAACGCCGCTGGCCTGAGGCTTCAGCGCTCCTACAGGCGATATGCGCCGCATCTCAGCGCTGCAAGATTTTGTTCAATGCACCTAGAGTTAGGGGACGGGACGAATACTTAGAAACATCAGCCAAAAAAACAACACCAAGAAACAATCTCAATTACGTGGCAGTCGCATTTCGCCTTCTGCAGAGTGAGATTCCAAGAGAGGGCAAACATTCACTTTAAAGTTACCCCTCACACCATCTATGTGCAGTACTGAATCTGGATCTGGCATTTCACCTGACTTTGTATTACATTACTCCTACAGCACAGTAACCCAGCTCTCTCAATATGGCGTCGTCTAGCGCCATTCGTTTCGTCACAGGCTCCAAAAAGTCCCCTCTAGGGTCTCTGCATCTCCAGCTTCGCGTCAAACCGGGGGCCAGCAAGAACCGCGAGGGTATTACCGCCATCACCGACGATGCAATTGAACTGTGTGTGTCTGCTCAGGCACGAGAGGGAGAGGCCAACAAGGCTGTAGTGCAAGTCCTCAGTGGTATTCTAGGCGTGCCAAAGTCGAGTCTACAGTTGACGCATGGTATGAAGTCACGCGACAAGACGGTTGTGCTCGAGGGGATCAAGGGAGACGGGGAAGATTATGCAAGGACTATACGCGAGATACTAGACAAGGCCGTGGAAGAATGATAAGACGGTATATCTCATATCGGGAACAATGTTGATGTCTTATGAGTTAGGTATGGTTATTCAAGCAATTCGAGCTTCTTATTGGTTAGCTGAGTTTCGGGAACAGCAAACTTGCTCTTCGAATCCTACTTGTCTAAGGGGTGGCACTGCATCTTATCGGCAGTACAACAGTTATTGAAACTTGAATAGACGCTTTGTCTGGGTCTTTATCCATTTCATTCCACGTCTTCCTAGTGGTTCCAAAGTGACTTGCGTAGAAGTTCAAACACAATAAGCATCGTGGAAGCATATCAGCTCGAATATAGGCCATCGAGACCCTGTGTGACTGAATAAATATCAAGATTTCGCGTATCGAGCAACTCATATAAGACTCCTTTGGACTTTATGTGATCTAATTGATAGGATAAGATGATATTGTGATAACGTTAAATGCATCAACTATCCAGCTAGTATCCTCTTCTGTATCAGTACTTCTCCTAGCGACTGTAGCGAAGGTGATACGAGAATGGACACATTGGGGCCATCCCACGCTCATCCTAAACACCAGCTGTATGTATACACGCATCAATTTCGTGAGAAGTGACATACACTTTACTATCTCAGACCCGAGGTGCATATTTATTTCAGGATACCCAGCATGATAACAGTGGAATATGGAATAGCTTGATATACCCAAATATGACAGCGTCTTTCAACAATCACAGGACAAGCCCCGTTGGCTCAGTGGTAAAGCGTATCACTAGTAATGATAAGATCACTGGTTCGATTCCAGTACGGGGCACGTGATACAAATATGAGCTCTCTCACGAGTTTAATCTTTTACCATTGTCTCTTCACGATTCTTTTTGGTGGTGATATGCTTGATATGCCTCTTTTTTGTGGTGTTGTGGCTGTGGCGGCGGGTAGATGCATGGACGGGCCGTGTTTGTGGGGTCAAACTGCTACATTTACCCATTTTGTTTCAAGAAACAGCAGGACTCGATTATAGGTAGATACCTACCTAGGGACAGACAGGTGGACTTCTCTCGGGATCAAACTTCGTCTCGTCGCATGAATTCGGAGATGCGAGCTGCAGGCATTTACCGTCTTTTTTCAATCCACATGACTCGGGATGAGATTGTTTCGAAATGGATGCGAAAGCGCAGGGCTGCATATCAAGCCCTGAAGTCGACGACACGGAGGAACGCGTATGCGTTTTTTTCTAAAATTACCATATATCAGGATCGGTATTTGCTATGATCATCGAGATCTAATAATCGGTGAGATTTTTGATCGATCGAACACAAACAAACGTACCCAGGACCTTGTCGTGTGACGATGGAGCCAGACTAATTAAAACTTTGACGGTACCTATTGTGAATCCCTGGGGATTTCGGATTTCGGTAGTAAGTAGCGGTTAAAGCGGGTGTATGTATGTATGTTGCAGTCGAACACTCGAAAACAACCCGGCGATGCTCAGAGACTTGTCGTGTTAAACATGACCGAAGCAAATGCAACACAATGCAATGTATAGGAGGCCTCTTGAAACCTCAGATTCGAAGTTGCACATCATGTTCAATCGCTTATCGGAGTCTCCAGACGGATGGATTATCAAAGCATGTAACTAACTTGGTGATCGGCAATCCCCTCATTCGAGTCTGGAGCGCAGATCAGTCTTTCTGGACTCTTTTGAGAATTTGACAACTCCCCTTCGATATGCACACGCCGTGTACTTGAGCAAACGGACCCCGCACCTGGTCTGGTAAGGTAAAGTCGCAGATGTCTTGCACTACCCGACGCTTTGCGTCATGCTGCTCATCGGCTTCAGGCGACGAGCCACAACGGCGAGGGGTATTCTCTCTCCAGCCTCATCAAAGTCACACTCTCCATCTTGAATACTGCAAGTGACTCTGCTGTGGCTGAATGCCCTCAACTTGCCAGAACAGGAAGCCTGGCAGGCTGATAGACAGATACCATTGGACGCCTGGCACAGAGTGCACGAGCGGGATCGTATCCATCCTCTCTCGCTCAGGCCAAGGATCCTCTGTAAGATTGTGCTCAAAAGATACTTTATCACAAGTCTCCAATCGTCGTAGGGCGGACCGACTCCGACACTTGTCTCAGGCTCGGCAGTGGAAAGTCTCCAGTTCCGTTCCGTTTCTCTCTTCTCACCGACCTTTATCACACGCCTCGTGGGAAAAGGGACCATCAAACGATGAAAGTCGCGCGGCTAAAGTTGTCTTGGCCGCTTGAGCCGCTTAGCTCCGCACCACAAGATTCCCCCAGGGCTACAGTTCTGTTAGCCTCAGGCCAGTCCCGACGTTCGTTTGCTCAACGACACCTCAGACACCCAATGATGAACCATGATGGAGAGTGACTTGTGGCTTCGAGACTTGTCGATCCCCTCACAGCAGCACACGCCCCCCTTGAGGAGTTAGCCACAAGATTTCTCCATCATCAATCATTCGGGGCTGGAGCCAGTCAAACGTTTGACATGACAAAAGAACCTTGTGCAATTAGGTTTGATATCGATATACATCGCCACACATGTGGCGTGAAGTGATATCCACTGTGGCTCATTATTGCTGTCAAATGTGGCAAGTATTGGAGCACACCATCTATCATGCCACATGGTCCAGAACCAGAAAACCCTCAATGTCTCAACCGGCCCGTTCAATGACCCTTGCTGAGCTGAATTGAGCGAACTGAGGGGGAGGAAGTTGAATTGCATTGCGTCGGTGTCTGCCCGCCGATCATTTTGGCAGCATACCATCCCATTCCCCTGAGGCGCGAGCTCAACCTCGATTGTGGCTAGTGATGACCAGTTACACGATCATGACATGGGTTCACATCTCAGTATCCCAAGAACCGCTAATCTCCCATGTCAATGGGTTAACATGGTCAATGCTCGAGACTCATTCGCCAAGCCAGGTCAATCCATCCATATAAGTTCTCTGCCAAAATTAAAAAGGTTCAAGCCGAGTCGATACAGAGTGAGCAAGCATGGGGCGTCTGGCGCTCGGTGAGTTCCTTGGCCGCGCCTCGAATACCCCAGACTGGACAACGCATCGCAGATTAGAAAACAAAAAAGAAACAGCAAATCACCGATCAAGAAGCCTCAGGCACCCTCTGCCCATGAAACATCGCTAACACGTCAATGTCCTTGACTATCCTTCCCAATTAAGAAGAGCTGAAGTTTGAACGGCTCACGAGCCACAACGTTAAATTCATTCCCGTTCTCGATGTAACCCCATACAATATTTAGTGCAGCCACAACGTCTGGGGACACGCAAACCTCCTCGCCACAGGTGGCTAAGCTCGGCACTTGGCTCTCTCACTTGGCATTGCAGTTGAAGAGCCAATAGAGTCACAAGACCACCTCGGAGACGGTCATGCTCTCGGAAGACGGCTCGAAGTCCCTTGGCGAGAATAAGTCTGCTGTCACTGACCCTGTGCCTCATATTGTGCTGTTGCATCGCTCTGCTGTTATTTGCAGATGACTTACGCTTCTCTAATCTTTCGCCGCTTGGCCCCCGCAGTCGCCGGAATAGAAACTCCGTCTTGGCTGTCCGGATTATGGAGGTTTGGCTTGACCCTTTGTTAATTTCTACCCGTTATTGCGAATAAACCTCACTTGAGGCGCATTGGCGATGCACCAGCCACCGAGTGATAGCCTGGGATCGAGGTACTGTGATTTGCCCACGGTATATAAAAAACACCTCAAGCCAATGTGGCACGGGCTATTGATAGCTTAGTGCCATACCTACAGTAATAACCACCACGTCGTCGGTCTTTAATCCAACCAACAAAATGGCGCCATTTTTACCCTCGGCGACACTAACCCATGTCTAATGATAGCGAATAGCGGCCGTTGAGTGTCAAGTTGGGCCGCCACCTGGGACCTGGCACCTGATCCCACAGACCTCATCTAAGTAGGTAGTCTCCACAAACGGTTCAATTCGAGCCCGGGTAATAAACCAATATCTTTGAAATATTCATGGGTATTGTATATGGCAGAGTATGTACGTCGCGTCTCCCAGAAACAACATCAATACTCCATCCCAACCCCCCTGCTAGCATTACTTCATGAGTCCCTATGTTTCGTGTACGCTGGACTGCTGCGCCCGCTGCATAAGAATGTGATGCATATACCGAGTGTAATCGACATCAAAGGTAATATCGTAGTATAATATGTTGTTGCATCCATGTTGGGCTTCGAATCGACCTGATAAACCAGAAACATATCGACGGACAGGTCTGGATACCGCCTATGCACAATAGATGTTGCCAGATGGAGTAGACATCGCTGGATAAAGATATCCAGAACAGACCCACTTGTCTGCAAATGTCGCCGAGAGAATGTAGTTCCATTTGATGAATCTTTACATCCGGCCATCCGGCCAAGTCGAACAGTTGTATATCGGTCGGTTAGGTGTCGTTTGTAAAGACAGGAGGAATAAGGGCGGTTCAAGATAGTCATCATCCCATCTTGCCCTGGTCCTAATCTTGCCACCCAAACCTCCAGTCGTTCGTCGAAGAACAAAGCAAGATAATAGCAACAACAAAGAGAAGAAAATCAGAAGCATTTCCCCAAAGGCCTCGAAGAAAAAACAAAAGACAAAAAAAAAACCAGTGGTATCATTTTTGAAGAAGAAGAAGAAGAAGAAGAAGAGTCGTCAACGCCTCAGAGCCAACAATCCTTGTCCGTGTATGTATGCGATCGTGAGCCCAACCTGGCGACAGGCCGAGGGAACCAAGCAAAACAATACAAACCCTAGTCTAAAACCCATGTGTTCGTCGCTAGAAACTCGTCGTCATACGCAAATAAGAACCGCGATGAACGAGAGTTGTAAAAAAAGGAAGATAAAAAGGATAAAAAGAGCGATTAAAAAGTAAGACGAAGGATGAAACCACTTGTTGCTTTGTCTTTGGACTCGGAAATGTCCTCAGTGGGGTCAACAGCCATTTCCCACTCTCTTTTGACTGCAGACTGTCCGGTAACTTCTTGGACCTCAAGAGTCATATCCTGGCCCTCCTTGAGCTCTTGCACCACGTCGTCGTCCATCTCCACCTCAAGACCGTTCTGAATGGAATGGATCGTACGGAGAATACGGGACGAGTCAAATCCCCACTTAGCTGCAATTCGGTTGTTAAGCTCCTGAAGTGAGCGTCGCATCAGATAAATGGCGCGGTGATAGTCTGGGCTCGAAGGTTCGTTCGGATTTCGTCGCTGGACATAAAAGCATGCGACAGGCTTAGGGCTTCGCTCCCGAGGCGGCCGATAAGATGGATCGACACCAAGAGCCTCAATCCACCCACTAAGACTGCCGTCATCGTCGCCTTTGTTAACTCTGGTTGGTTGTTCGGAGCCCTTGCGCGACATATCACCTCCTGCTACTGAGTCGAAATTGTGCCATTGGCCACCAGCCCCAATGTTGGACGCTTGCGATGCTAGTGAAAGAGAGCTGGGTGATGGAGAAATCATTGAACCTGTGACAGAGCTTCGTCCGCTCCGGGCCTGCCAGTTTGGACCTTCGCCAGGCTTAGTCAGGGGTGATACATCTCCTGGAAGAGATACAGGGTGCAGGTCGGGGTCATCGGGGTCCTCGCCCCTAAGGAACAAGACACTGACGGGGCGCGTGCTGGTAAACATGTCTTGCAGTGTCTGTAGTTTGAAGTGCAAATCTTCTTCCATAGTCACCCTTGCGCCACCACCAGCAGAGCTGGCTGAGGACATGGACCATGTTCGCTTATGCTTCTGGACCTTACCGGGTCGTTGCGGTTCTCCGACCTTTGCAGCTCCACTTGAGCGCTTTCGCTTGCCAAAGTCCTTGAGCCCGCTCTCGGCTTGGGCGATCTGCTGCTTGAGCTTGTCGATAGATTTCTTAACATGCGCCACATCGTTGGAAAGCTTTCTCTCTGCTCCGTGATCGCGGAAAAGCTTGACCTTACAGTAACATATTTCGGGGTTTGCGTCAGCGGCTGGCTGCGAGGGATCGCAAGGGACAGGATGAGTCTTGGCGCAAAGCCTCACGGGAATACCCTTTACACCCTTCGAGTGGCTGAAGTCGGTAGAGAGGAAGTTGAAGCGAACTGCGATGTTGACCTCAGGGGGGCCGTTGATACCAGGTGTCCAAGTGACGCAGAATCCATCAAAGGAGGAGGACTCAAGCTCTACACGAGTTCTTTTATCGTCGCCTTCAGCTGGATGGCCAGCCTCCACGTATTCGACTGCCTGGAGCTTTCCACCTCTTTGATGCGCCTCGTTGGTGCCTCTGCCTTCTTTCCAGAGACCCCAGCAAACTCCTGGTCGTTGTCGTTGTTGCTCGTCTTCAAAGGAAACCCGCACAAACGTGCGATACTTGGTGCCGGGAGCGACAGGCATAGTGGCGTTGGTGTCAGCAACGGAGAGGGAGTAAGCCTGCCCTTTGTTCAGATAAGTAACTGGGATTTCGTCGGCATGCTTAATCATGGCCGTAGGAGCGTTGAGAGTTGAGTGAAATCGAAATTTTTCGGCTGAAGAAGGTAACGGATGAGACATATGACCACTTGAGAATTGTCGCGACTGAAGACCCATCATGGGGGTGGTCTTCTGAAGAGTAGCGCCGATAGATGACATACGCTCCTCAGAAGGATCCGAGTCCATTGGCGAGCCATCCTGATCCATAGTCTCGTAACCGGTGTCTTGATGGACAAAACTCGACGGCGCAAATGCCTGCTGAGGCGGCGGTGCCTGGATGAATGGGTTGAAGTGATGGAACTGATGTGGTTGCAGTGTCTGGAAACCAGTCATATCCATGACTGGCTGAGGTTGGCCGGCATGCAGCGAATCCCCTGATGTTGGCATAGACAGGGGCGTATTAAGGCCCATACCTAGCCCTAAAGTCGGGGTATGCAAGTCGCCAGCCTGAGGGTGAAACAAGGTGTTGGTGCCTCCAGGCGTAGGTGTGTAGTAGCCGGGTGGTGCATTGGCGAAGCTGGCGAATGACATAGAGTTAGGGTCTAGAAGAGAAGGAGTAAATCGCCAAGGGTCGTTTGTTGCCCTTGGGGTCGGGTCTTGGTCACGAAATGCATCTTGGCCTAGATTTTGGTTTCTACAAGAGGATGAGTTAGTACCATCTCACTATTGCAGGGAGATGACCTAGTCGAGGTGCTAAGCGCAGAATAGGCGAGCCTCAAACACTGACACCACGCCATCGGTCGCTATACATGAAAACATACCTTTCAGGTAAAGGTACAGCAGGAGCAAGGCTGTTCTCGGCGGCAGTAGTTTGTGAGATACCTGGCGCCGTGGACGAGGTGGTGACAGCAGCGAGATCGGGGAACTGCTGTCGGAAGTTGGCTAGCAACTCATCCCCCGGCTTCTGGGAGCTAGTCCTGTAGAAGTGGCATGTTAGTATATTGGAAGAGTAGTGGCATGTAGTTTTCAGGCATGTCCAAGCCGCGCGCTGGGACAGCAAGAGCGCGCATGTCTGGTAAGACCCTGATATGCGTACCTTTGTCGGAACATGTCGAGACGAGCGTGTTAGGCCGCCTCAGGACCGCAACAGTGTCGATCAGTTGTCGGCGCAGCGTAGTGAAGAACGCTTTTCTGTTTCAAGAGGAGATAATATCGCTGAGCTGCGATATACAGTCTTGTGCGCAAACTTCGAAGAGGGCTATGCGAGTCAGGCGCCAGTACAGTTCATCGATTTTAAGAGTGCGGCGTTTAAAGTGTTGTTGTGAAAGCGGGTTGTGGATTATGGCTGGGGTCGCTGGGCGAAGCGAGAAGCGTTAATCGCGGTAAGCCGTTAGACGCGTTGTAACGGCGATATATGTTGGGGCGACGAGCCAGCTGTACTGAGCGAGTGGTGACAGAGGGCGACAGTTTCTCACGTAGACAGAGGGTAGGTAAAATAGAAACGGAAGAGAGATGCGTGAAGTCGTAGGATATTGTAGCGGGTGGTGTAGGTAGTAATTAGAAAGGTCAGGTAAGGTAAGCTAGGGAAGGTAAGGGTATATTGAAGGAGGGTGGGGACCTGTCGTCAGTCCCGCCAGATGAGAGGAGGGTGAACAGACAGACTCGGAGAACGAGGATCTGACTTTGAAGTCCCCAAGTACCTCGTACCCACATCCCAAGCCCTGGGCTGGACTGGGGCGCCGAGGCGGTGTCGTGGATCGAGTGGATGAGGTGGATGAGGTGAATCGGGGGGAGGTGTGCATACAGTGAAGAGAGGGTACTTGTGCCGCACGGTTTTTGTGCCTGTGGCAGACGCCAGGGAGTGGTGCGATATTTGATGCGACGCAACGCGATGATCTGAAGTGATGCCGAGATATTTGTTGTTGTTGTTTTGAGAGCTGAAGGAAGGGTAAAGACTGTTTTACCAATCCAGTATCAGCTGTTGCCGTTATCAATGCCAGGACAGAACTAAAGCACAAGCCTAAAAAGACGTTGCTGATGGGGGCTTTGCTTTGGCCCAGAGGTCCTAGCGGACGGTTATGTGTTTTGCAGATAGACAAGTGCCTGCTCTCACGTCGAGCCAAGCAGTTCCAGAGTGGATGAGAAATTTGGGGGCGATAATAGCTTGTCCGTAGTGCCGGGATGCAGAGATATGTAGGATAAATTGTCTTTTTTGTCGTGTCGACTTGTTACGAGCTGTTGTCCGTTTGTGGCTTTTTGGTTTGCAATACCTGAAGAAAAGCAGTAAGGTATTCGTCAATCAATACTGTGCAATAACGATCGACTAGGAGGCCTGAAATGAGGCGTGATTTTGACGTTGTCCCTTAACCAGGCTATCTCTGCCACTCCCGAGAAGGCTCATGAAGATGGACTGTCGTGTGGTGTTGCTCACCACTGCGGGCAGAAAGAGTCAGAAGGACATGCATCCATACCTACTAATCCACCACCCGTCGATTCTCGGGAGCCTGTGGGGTCATAGCGATGGGGGCAAACGAACAAGGGGGACCCTTGACCCTAAGGAGTCTTCTCATCCGCCAGGGTCAAGGGTCGGCGGGCAGCCAAAACCCCGGCGCTGCATTGGCCAGGTGGAGAGGGGAAAGCAGAGTAGAGAGGTAGAGAGGAGACAGAAAGAGGAGGAAGAGGCTCGAGGTTCGTCGTCGTTCAAAAATTGTTAGTGAGGAACACGGAGGAGGGGATGGGATTTTCGCCTCGGGCAGTTATGGAGACGCCCCATGTCCTCCCTGCTTGATCCGAAGAGGCATGTGGCTTGTGAGGCTTGTGACAGGACAGAAGGAAGGGAGACTACGGCAGTGACGCCATTATGGCTAATGAGGGCCAGTGTAGTGGACGTTTAGCCTCCGACAACTTTGACTGGATGGGATAAGTGATAAATGTAGGAGATTGGTAACAGAATTCTCGGGTATCATTTGTTGATATCCATGGGTGATGTTTGAGAGTGAGAAGTGAGTGAGGTGGCTTTGACTGAGGGGTGAGCCACACATCGACAACAAGTGCAAGACCATATCCATGAATCCTATCCCGTTCTTACCTAGGTTCTCCAGGTGGCCTTTGTTGTATATCGTCCTGTGTATTGGCGGAGTTCTGACCTACCTATCTCTGCTAAACATCCAGTGCATCCATGGATGCTGAAGTGCTCTGTCTCTGTCTCTGTTTCTGCTTCTGTTTCTGTCTCTCCCATCGGGTTCCAAAAGGCAGTGGTCCTAGCGCTCCGGATACAACAGCGGTAACCCTTACGCAGGAACGCCAGAGCCGTGGGATGTGGAGTTTTCAAACCCACAGTCAAGCACTAGCTGGATCGGATCTTTACTCTGTCATCGACTCTCCGCCTAAGAGCACCTCGTTGGCAATCGGCTGCCCAGCCCATAATCACACCTCATCGAAAGTTGCATTTTCAAATGCCTGCTATTTTCATCGAGCTATTGTTTGAGACTTATTCTCCCAAGCGCCGTACTTCTGAGCTCCTGACGGGATATTTCGAGTCAATAGGTACCTAAATTAACACCAAAGCGCCAATTACAGCCGGCCGAAGCAAAATCCCATAATCCGTCTCTGTGTTCCATATGCATCCTCCACTGCCTAATATCAACAAGCCTGACGATGCGATCCAATGCCTCATCTCCCGTAATATGCATGGTACTGTTCTGTGCTCCCCTTTGCCGCCGCTTGTACGCCCCTGCTACAACCATCATTTCCCCCAGTCATTGGTCGACCAACAGTTACAGTATATGAACGTAGGGCATTGGATGGTATGGATGTCTGGCGGCATGACGGATGGGAACTCATCCGTCCCTTTCATCTGCAACGCATCCACGTCCACGGCCCGAAAATGACCTTTGTCTCTAGGCCTTCCCCTTTGGGGTCAGCCACATGACCAGGGCCGTCACTCATCAGCGCATCCCATGGCCTATTACGGCACGTTTGGCCCTCTGAACCCTTGATCGAACTTGTGCTGTCGCTTACGCTGTTTGCTGTCATCTCCAGGAACTCCATGTTCATCAATATGATAGCTTTTAGTTCTTGGGCTAGAACCGACGTGCTCTTCCTCCCGCGTGGCTGTGCTGAACCCTTTGAAATGTCGGTATCTTGGACCCTTTGTGCTACATTTAGTCAACTGCGCTTGTACGGACAGTATCTAGTACATGTTGATCCCAAGGGCCTCCGTCAATCGTCTGGTCTTGGCGACGCCGAGGTTTTATTCTAGAGCTTATCCGTCCGCTGGCTCTAAAGTCACTTTACCGTAGGTAGGACGCCGTCACAATCGAACCATTTGCTTGAACCGCTTGTCCTGATTCAGCTTGGCTTGGACGTTGGGAATGCCCTTTGCAAAAGCCATGCGCTGCATTTGAAGCGGTCTCCGAAGCCTCTTCAGTTATTAGCCGTTGCCGCCATTTCAGTTAGAGATCTTCACTACTCCCTCCAGATTGAGTATCGACACGTGGGTGCTTTGCATGCGAGGTCTCTTGAGTCTTGTCTCTCCAACAATCCATCCAGTTGTTCCAGGCTCGCTTGCAGCTTCACAGCCACAGTGAGAGGCGATTTCGTTACGAAGCCACAGGGCTAGATCTAGCCCACGGAAGGATCTTGCCCAACCAGACGTTCTGGAGCGTTTCAATCTGTGTCGATCAACTTTATAACTGCCTTGTCGTGTTGATCATTGCTTGATATCCAATAATAGACAGCGGACGCCCTGAGTACGTATATGACTATATGATTGTGGCACATCACATGTGGCTTGACGCGTGGCTGTTGCCCCAATGTACCTTCCTTAGAGAAGAAGTCGTCGACTAATAGGAAACTTTTATGTTTAATCATCAAATTCTTCTCATCGCCATGTCTACTCTTGTCTGTCACAAATACTCATCGTTGTCCTCTTCGGAATGATGGCCAAATTTCCATATCTCTCACGGCCTACAGCTCCCTAGCGACTTTTCGCTACATTGGCTTACACGCACCACCAACTGATCAACCAACCCTTCGCACGCCGAAAACCATTTCGATTTGAGAGACGACGACTGAGAGTATCTATATCCTTTGCTACCTGCCATATCTCTTAAATGGTCCTCGAGGTCAAAGTCCCGTTCGGTTCTTCGATGCAGGCTTGCCGATAGCCAAATACAACATTACAAGGTCACATATCAGTTTCGCTGATATCTAAAACGCCCATCAAGCTTCAGATTGTTGAAAAATGCTGTAATTATGTCCTTATTCTATTATGAAACATTATAATTGTTAACAAATCTTGGCCAGGTTCTTTTCGAAGCCCATCTACGAGCTTCCCTTCGAGACCGTCTTATGCAAACACGAAATCCAGACTAGTGTATCCTACAGTGATTGGGGTACCTAACAGGTCCTGCAGTCTCTCAATTGGTGCCGCCTACTCGGAGTTTTCCTACCTAGTCAAGACGAGCTGAGAGCGTCTAACCCAAGTCTCGGCTGAGCTCCCGCCCAAAGCAGAGATGGTGCTGTATGTACCTCTTGCCAGGGCTACCCTGCCAGGTCTCATCTGGAGCCATCTCGGGGAGCATCCTGACCCTGGCCAGTATAGTTCAAAGAATTGCATGTTCAGTTGGGTGTGCGACCAGCGGATGCAGGACCATGCCGCTGCGAGGGTTCTAAACGGAACTGTGCGTTAAGCCAGGCTCTAGGGACAGTCTTTGCATCGGTGCAGTCGTCAATACCTATGCTTCATCAAGGTCCAAGCTCATGCAATTGCTGTATTCTTAGCTGCAGCTCTCTCTCCGGACCACAGTGTTCAGCAAATTCTCAGCTCTGCGACATCGAGGTTTACTTTGTTTGTTTGGTTGATGTTGCGGCTGCGTCAGGGTCACTAGTGACGGTTTGCAGATCCAGCTTCTATACCACCGCATGTCGCGATTCGATGGCCAGGCTTAGGTGGTAGACTGACGAGCTCAGGGCCTCATACGCATACTTGACTCCTCCTTAGCTTGAGCCTCCATTGTACCTGGAGATCTCTCACAATTTTGTTGCAATTACCCATCGTCGATATCGGGAACAAAGGTGTGGCTGGTGACCAAAAACGACTGTCTACCGCACACCAAGCAGATTTCGGGCGAGTTGCACGCGCCATGTAACGCTTTCCCCTCACACCCTTCCTCTCATGGCAAGGGGTTTGTTGTCGAACGCTTCTTTTTAAAGTTCAAGGCTCGGTCATCTTTCAAATGGACTTTATTCTTTGTCATGGCTGACAATGCCATGTCGAATCTGGCTATTCCTAATCAGAGGCTTTCTTTGTTATTGGTTCATATCTTTATGAGCAGCAGTTTGGCTCACATCGAGATCATACTGTAGTCTGAGATGCAGTGTCATTCAGCTACCCCACAAACGAACAACTGGCTCGTGAGTCGCCCGGGGTGGGCTGCGTACATACGACTACTACACTTACTTCACACAACACCACGATACATATTGTTTGGGAGTACCGTACGGGTATCCGTATTGCCGAAGCTGGTTGAAAAGCTGGAGTTTGAGGGTTCATTCAGATGCGCGATAGACTTCCGGAACGCTAGTGTATAGCGGAACGGAGATATCGCCAAATGTGTCGCTTTATGCCATGTATGGACCAGGGCTATCCCCACCACAAGAGCTGGATCCAGCCACACTGCAACGGCCAAACTCATGATGTCATTGTTGCTATACACAATCCTTCCACGTCAGTCTACCCACGAGGCTGAAACCTTTGGGGCCTACCCACCCTCAACAACGGGTCTTCAAGGAACAAAATATGGAGTACGGAGTATTGGCAAGGGATTGCGCAGGCCCACGCCAGAAGAAGCGAAATCTCATAGCGAATATGGACGCACAATAACAAATCAGGATTAGAGCTGTCAACGTGGCACCCCTTCTGTCCAGTGGGCACGTTCTCATCCTTTAGGATTACCAACAGGAGTCCGCTGATGCCCCCGCCTGATGGATTGACTATCACCAACGGTAAACTCTTGGGAGGCCTTTACGTCATTCCTATGTATTTGTCGACCTCGTCACCGAATATTCAATTTCTTCAGATTCAATCACCAGGGTACGGCCTGGCCAATACATTACAAAGAGCTTGATCATTCTATGTCCGCTCCGCCATTCCCCGGGCGATTGCCTTTGGCGGCAATTGGTGGAAGTTTACCGGAGCCTTATAGTTAACCAAACGGTTACTGTCAGGGTCTTGATTAATATCACGACTGCATATAACCGCATATACTCGACCCATACTCGCGGCGCGGTTCTTTAGAGCCTTGTCGCACAAACGCGCATTGGCTATTAGAGACATGTTGTCGGTTAACTTGGTTCTGCTTTCGCCGGCAACACCCAATCTAGGAACAAGCCCTACAGTAGTCCTACTGGGGTGCCTGTACTCCGTATGCCGGGATTAAATGCAACCTTACAAGCCTTCAGCATCGGCGAACCCTTACTCAAGACAACCGCAACTTTATTCCACTTGGTTCGTGAGAAGTTTGGGCCAATAGGGAGCAATTGTTTCAAGAGACGTGCAGGCACAGCTTCAGAAGCCAGACCTACATACGCCTACTTCGTATCCTGAAAGGGGTTGAGATACTTGCTTCAAGCATCATACACCAACATACGGGATAGAAAGGGTGGGCTTGGAGCCTCATAGCTCGTCAGGTTCCTAACATGGGCCTTGCTCCTGGAGATAAATGCTCTTTCGATGAGGTTTTGGATGGTGATGGTCTCAACAACCCTCTCACACCCGGGCATGCATAGCACCCATTTCCAGTGCCCACACCCCTCTCCCTTATTATTGTCTCCAGGATACCTTTAAGTACGGCCTTATGTTGGGAACTTGCGTTGACTGTCGACGTCGTCCTTCTATGGGCCTGTACTTGTCAGCTCGTGTTGCAAGGGAGCGGTATAGCGTTATAACGTTATTGATAAGTTCAACGTTACAGTTGACAGGCAAATTCGTGATTCTCCAAGGGTCCTGAATCAGGGTCCTCTTCCAGAAGCCCTCGGTACTGCAGGGCTCTAAGTTTGATTGGAACTACTGTGCCAAACAGGGCACGATCGGGTTGATCACTACATCATCGCACGTCCTACCCATGCGCATCTGCCCCCCTAAAAATGGCTTTTTGGAGATGTCCGCCCCCCTTCTCCGCGGTGTCTGTACACTGTACCTGAATTGGTTCCCGTCCGTCACGATACCGCGAGTCTGGTGGTGAAGCGGGCTGATCTTTGCTTGGACGGTATGTCAGGTCCGTCGAGTTGATGGCGTGTTGCCGGTGAGGCAGACGGGTCAACCAGAATAAGGGACCAAAGATCAACTACGTCCCTATTTTTGGAAGTTTCTATTTTTCCATCTTGACAACGCCGATCTCTGTGGGGATTTACTGGGATCTCCAAATTTTCAGAGCGGTGGTGAATTGGTGATGGTTGCATGAAAGGCTGACGACGTTGATGCAAACTTTGATCATGTCATGATCACCACTTATTTACCACAGCTGGGAACGATTTGCGTGGGAAAGTTGAGTCGTGCGATATTTACTGCACTGAATGACTCGCGTAATTACATTGCTATTCAAGCAGATATGCTGCCCCATGACTGTCCAGAGACTGGTCTATATTGCAGTATCAACCAGAGTTTTATGTGCTTCGAACCGTGGAAAGCACATCCGGAACTTGTCCCCAGACTCTATAGTCTCCGAAAACACCTCTGGTACCAATAAATGCCAACCGACACGCTGCAACAAATGATGCAGTGTGCGCTTGAGAGTATCGTTGCGGACGTGTTTGGGCTAGCTATACCTACGACCAGGGTTTCTTCTGATTTATACAACCTCTCGGTTTCGGTTAAAGAGTCATGTCTTTGGGATATGAGCTAAGCCATGGTGATTGTACATGAACTGCTGCCTGCCGGCGGCTATTGAATGTGAAGAGTACTTGCTATCGGTTCCTTTGACATTAGACTAGCAGGATGTGGGATGAAGCTACCCCATAGACAATGCGACTATACAGGTAAGACTGAGCAACTTTCATTACGGGGCTTCGAACCTTTTTAGTTGAACGACCCGAAGTTCATAGTACAAGATCGATTATGCAGTGATTTCTGGACCGCATCGTTGATAACTCAATTATGTGTAGGGTAAACCGAAACCAGGAGCACAAAATGAACGTGACAAAACCAGACATATAAACCACATTCTTTCTGGATTTAGTAGTGTCTTTGCTTTTAGAACTGTTAAAGTGCCGATAAAGCCCTAAAGAGTTTCGGAAAGTTGCTATGGTGTGACTTTTCAAGCATGGAGAACCCGTATCTCGAGAGTTACAGGAGTCTCAACATGCCTTGAACATAAAGCTATGAGGCCTTTCAGAAAGAGAACATTAAACCGAGTCTTTTAAACCCACTTTTGTGATGGCCACACGAAACAAAGCTTCAGAATTCGCAATATCAGTTCATTGGGCTTACCTCTAGGACCTATCTTGAAAGAGGGGGAGCTATTCTCGTTCGAACGTAAACTTAGCATGTGCTCCATAGCGTGGAAAGGACTAGATAAATATTAGGAAATTTCCTCAGGCAGAAAGCCATATCTGCTCTGGGCTGACCAGACAAAGCTTGATGGGAACATATCACATCATCGCTTCAGTACGTGCGCTCCGAGCCCCCATTGGAACGTAAAGGCAGCGGTAGGAGACTACCAGTTCAGTGCTTATCGATACACCTGCTCTATAACCGAGTGGGTTTCTTATCCAAACGTTGCTAACCAGAGGCTCACCTTATGTACGGCATGCTGTGGCTAAGGCCTCGAACCTTTTTGAACCATGATAACTTTACTCTTTTGAACTCCTCTATCTGAATGGACAGACATAAACCCAGATATCTATTCGTCATCACTATCATCTTCCTCCTCAGCATTCTCCAGCCACTCAACCAGCACCCGACACCTTTCCTTCAGCGGCGCCATGCCCTCGCCGTCGACAGCACGCTCATCTCCCCACCAGCCGAGGATACCCTCCTCCTCGAGAATATCAAGTGCGTACAGTTGCTGCAACAGAGCAGCGAGAAGAGTGCCAACGCGGGACTGTTCAGGTCCCTGGGCATGCATGAGCGCCTTTTGGAGAGCCAGAATGAACTCGACCTGCTCAGGTTCGTTATCGTCCTCGCCTCCGATACCGACCTCGTTAATGAACTTGGCTGCGCCGCGGCGGGCGACGAGGGCTCGCTCGGCGGCCTTGTTGGGCTCGAGACCGCCGTGCTCAGGGGTCATGAGCTCGGTTGCGCGACGAGCGAAAGCGGTGGCTACGGCGCGGCGCATCATAGCATCTGAGGCGTCGTTGGCGAGACGTAGGCCCATAAACTCAAGCTTGGCTGAGTCGAAATCACCAGACTCCGCGCGGAGGGCATCGACCAGACCGTGGACGGCATCGTTGTGGAAGGCGAGCTTATCACCAGCGTCATCAGAAGTGAAGGAGGAGAGGCGGGAGCGTTCGGAAACACCAATTGATAGATGGCCTGCGTCGAGGCTGTCTTCAGAGACTTCGGAGGACAGCGTTGAAACAGACGAGGTGGAGATGTTGAACTGAGCCAAGTTGTAGATAAGACTCTTTTGCAGCTGAGATGGGTCCTCGTCGTCGAGATCCTCATCTTCAGGGTCCGTGAAAGCAGCGGCATTGGTACTGGAACCAAGCAGCTTGGTGTCTGGAGTTAAGGGGTTGCCCTCATAGTCCACGCAAGAAACGACAGTATCATCAGGTAGTGCCACGTTTTCACTAACGCTGACACCGAAGGAAATAAGACTACCCTCAGATATTGATGAGTTCTTGCCAATGGTGGCAGAGTCTGCCACGATAGACCGGTATATCCTTGCGCCATCCTCGATTGTTGTGTCGTTCCAAATGAAAGAGTCCACCAAGACCACATTAGCACCAATTTTGCAGTCTCTACCAATGATGCTGTTGGAGATGTTGCTTCCTGAACCAATGTTGCTGTCACGCCCGATAATCGAGTTTGAGATCTTGGCGTCGTTTGCGTAGAAGGCTCCGTGCTCTGCTACAACACCGTGAATATGGCGCTGGTATGACTGCTTGGGTACGATGTTGCACTCTGGGATAAAGGGATATGTCCATCGGTCAAGAACATCACGGCTGACGGCATCGTACTGTTGGAGATTGCTTGCCCGTGCCGCGTAACCCTCCTCGCAGATCTCGGCATAAATCATCTTCCCGTTTAGCTCCCAGTCCTTGAGCACACCATGCAAGAAGTTTCTTCGGGGAAGTTCGTAGTCGAAGCTTTCTGACCAAAGGGCGAGCACCTCAGGTGTGCAGATGTCGATTTGGGCGTCGATAAGGTCGGATCGAATCTCGAATTCAGTTGATAGCTCATCCACCACGGCCGGATCTAAAGCCATATACCGGTCGCTCGTCAGGGGATTCATTTCATCGTAGTGAAGACATCTCTGCGTCTTAGAGTCTACCACAAAGATGGGGGTGATTCCATTTGTCTTTGTTCGGTGATCGCCTTCTCCGCCGCTGCGCAAAACCATTGTCATGATGTTAGCGGCGCTGTCTTCCCTTCGCTTGCGATGCGCCGCCAAAGCGCCATCGAGCATGATGTTGGATACAAGATCGCCGTGTACGAGGATGAAGTCACCGTCAACAAGTGATCGCTTGTCCATATCACGAAGGACATCACCAACTGATCGTGCATCGGAGACTCGGACGAATTGAAGGACGGAGAAGGGGGATGTGCGCGCGGCTGTAGACCATCGAGATCGGCTGATGTAGTCTTCGACTTGATCGGTATGGGCGCCACAGTAGATGTAGACTTCATTGACGCCGTTCATAGCCAGGAACTCGAGGGTATACTCGATGAGAGGGGTGTTTGCAAGCGGGAGAAGACACTGCGCACCGTGACGTTAGTATCAGCAAAGACTACGGAGCCCGAGGAAGAGGCCTTACTCTTGGCTTCTCAGATGTAAATGGTCTGAATCTATCTTGGAAAGAGTCGGCGAGAACCTAGGAAATACGCTGTGAGCTTGCGCTGCTCTGAAATGATACCCCGCGATATCACCTACAACCGCCTGGAGAACATCCTCGCTCTTGCTTTCGCCTCCAGATTTGGTGGGCTTCTTGCCCTTTCCGCTATTGCCCTTGTTCGACATGTTGGCGGTATTGGGGGCAGTTTGTCAGCTTCTAGGTTGTTGCGTTATGAGGTGAAGATGAGTTGAAGAGCAGCGTGGGGCTCAAGATTGTCAAAATTCCAGTGACTCAATCGAACCTCCCTACACCGAGCTCGGTGTGGCTCGGTGAGTGCGGGGTGTCCACTGCTGAGGTAAGCATCTCGCACTCGCTTCTCCCTTCCAGTTTCAGACGCGGCCCGTTGCTCTTCAACGACTCTTGTTACCATAGAAGCTTAATTACCTAAGTAGGTGTTCCACTTACCTACCAGATACCTCAATTGATGAGCATCTATAAAGTTTGGTCAGCATTCCAAAGCTTCCTTGTTCTCAGGCACAACCTTCTCAGCTCATGCTGTAATGCACTCTCATCTCTTCCACTCATGGTTAGCAAATCGCGCCGAACCTGTTGCTTTTTGAGCACTACCTCACTCGGTCTTTCACATATTTACCGTCTACCGAGCATGCTTAACCAAGAGTTTGGGTTTACCCTAAAGAGGAATTATTGGTCTAGCAGTAAGATTGGCTTTTTACAGACAGCTGACAGTTAGCAAATTGGTTCGATATGGCGTTTCTCAACGAAATCAACTCCTGCACGAGCCTCATGGCTGGCAAACGACAGGCACATGGCCAGGCACGAGAAGAGCTCCTCAAATGGGGACAGAGGGTGTCGTCTCGGTTCCGGGAGGCGGTAGAGCCCGGTCGGAGACTAAACTAGAGGTTGGTACTGTAGTACCTATCTAGGCGGTTCGTCGGCGAGTCCGACGACTTTCGGATGGTGATGATGCCTGCTTTGGAGAGGACAAACGTGTCGAGGGCTTCTGTCGGCTGGAATTGTCTAATTTTTTATCCAGAGCAGTTGCCGAGTTGTCCTTGTCAGGTCCGGTCCCCCGATGGATATCTCTGAGACAAAAGATTGATCAGATTTTGAGATAATTATGTCTTGGGTCTCGTGTCTTGGTCGTAGAATTTGATGCAGATGTTTCTCAAGCTATAGTACTCTGGGTCTGCTCAAAAGTTATGTAATACCTTGAGAAGGATCTTTCCCCACGTACCTGTTGAAATGTAGAGGTCCAATCGTGCGTTCCATCTATTTGTCTGTACCTATCTCATGACCAGATCAAGCCCAGGCATTATACGACAAATATTAGTCTTCTGATCCCTATATCCACAGACTAAGCTGTCGGACGCTGCAATTAGAAATCTAGGGGTCCTCCCCTGTCATTAATTAACCCCGCAATCTCAAGAGAATCATCCTGTTGGAGATACCAACCCCTGCTTCCTTCCGCTTTCAAGGAATTCTCACCAGTGTAAGTGAAGGAAGGATAGACGGGCTGGCCAGGCACAGTATGTCCGATCCCGTTCCTGAAATTGCACTGTACCCGCTTCGGTCTCGCCCTCGTGCCTTACCAACGGCCACGGTCTCGACCGAGCGAGCATCTATTATTGTTATTATGTCTCCTCCACATACAACCTATGGCTTCGCGACAGACAATATTAGGGAGGCTTCCAAAGACGTTCCAAAGCTTCTATGCGAGAACGTGACCAGGCCAGCTACAGTGAGCTACAGTGCTTGAACATGGAAGATAGCAGGGTCAAAACCTAACACACCCCCTTGCCGAGGGACCTACCAAAGGCCGAGGAGTCCACGTCCGCTTTTTATTTACTCCCACTTGACATTACGTACAGCACAGCACAGCAAAGCAAAGCACACCTTGGCTGATCTCCCTTCCGGCTAGATCCGCACCATGAAATCTGAGAGCATTTATCCATTCCGGGCAAGGACTCAAACGGGATGTGTATGGGATGCTACCAAGCACCGGCTGAATGTCTCGTCTCAGCCTACCTAACCTATGGCTGGGCTGTCATGACTCTGGTTCAACAATCACCGGAACGCGTCTGGCAAGTCAGTGACTGACAGCAGGTTACCGTAACAAGACCTTGGCCATTGATCTTGGCCCACAGACGTCGTTGCTCGGCCGCGTATCCTTTCTAGCCTTTTCAACGTCGATCTAGTCTAGTTGGGGTTCATTAACCAAGCACTTGGTCGCATGCTAGTCTATTACGGCTACGTTTTCCACTGCCTTGGACCCTCTCGGTACTTGACGCCCCGATCTTCTTACAAGTTGACTCTCCTGCGGATCACTGAAAGGGTCTTCCATCTACCGGGTCCTTCATACTGGAACCTGAAGCCCACAGAATGCATTCTCGAAGGGACCCTTATTCGACCCTGATACTCAGAAGTCCCAGTTCTTAGTTGGGTATTTGGATTACCCAGTAAAGCCATGGCTCGGCAAAATGCAACAGAATCTCCCTCACTCACGGCATGTTCTTGCCTGGGAGATTGAACATATGGGGATCCCGCTGGAGCTGAGAGATCACCCACCCAATCTATCACCTCAACATCAACCACACACCACGCTGGTTTCAGGCATGGAAAGAGCCATGCTTATGGCTATAGTATTCAGACAAATGATCAATGACCCAAATTGCCGGGTCTTGAACCCGAGTCATGGGCTGCGACATGTCTTTGTTCCTCATCAACCAAGAGGGAGAAATTTCTAGCATTCCACAGGGTGCTGATATCGCAGCCAGGAACATGGTCTGGGGCTCCAAAGCTAGGAACGAGCTTTCGCATCTGACCCTGACCTAAGTTGGCTAGCCATGGCGAATAAGAAACTGACGCTGACCGAGGCTGACATAAATGCTTGGACACATGAGACTGGAAGTCGACCAAAAGGTGATTGTTTTGTTCCGTGAAGAATTCTTTACCTTTGTTGCCCGTTTCAAGGTCTTGGGTTGCCCGCTTCAACCCAGATCGCCCTCCCTGCATGGCGCAATACGGCATAGCTTCAGAAATAGCACCAAGACACGGGACAATTGCAACAACAGCGAAGACGTCTGTCTATCTTGCTTAGTGGCAGCCGGAAACATTCGGCGTCAAGGTGTTGGGCCAGGGCAGAAGCAATGGCGATCTGACAGGCTTGTCCCTCTCACGGCAATGGCCCGTGATAACCAGCTTCGTATCCCTCAGCTTGATTGAAAGTGGCTATTCTGTCTACCGTACGCGAAGTCGATCAACATGGCGCGAAGTCCTCAACAACTGGGAAATCTTCGCCAACTAACGATCTTCCCAAGCAGAGCTCAGGTCGCATGGTGATCACGGTGCGCCATGGTCCCCTCCACACAGTCGGCTTGGGGACGATCTCTAGTTCAACCGGACAGGCCAACCAAGGGTCACGGTCAGCGCAAGAAGGACCAAAAAGCTACAGATGGATACAAGGGGCCCCCCCACAGCGACGGCCGCCAAACTTGTTCGCGCAATAGCGCTCCATTCCCACCGCGATCTTAGTCGAGGCTAAACCTAGCTTGGCTGGAAGTGCCCACTCCGGCTCAAGCTTTTTTTCTCCTTCGCTGTTGCATGCGCCTTCGCCTTGCTCACAGCATCAGCCAGCAGCAGTAGCAGCAGCAGCATGAGCATCAGCACAGGCCCCCCTTGCCCACCCGAAGTGGGAAGTGCCATCTGCTCCCGGAACAGAGCGTGTTGAGCGGCTGTCACAAGTAATGATGTACTCGGTACCTGGCTTTACCTACTATGAAGGGCGAAGAGACAGGTCGCAACAACCTCGAAGCCAAAGCCAAAAGCCAAGCCCGGTTCAGTTCAGTTCAATTCAGTTCAGCGACAAAAGCAGGCTCTGGCTCTTCCGTTCCACCCACGTACGCCTGTGCCCACTCCTGCTTCCACGGGTTCCCAACTTTGACTTGAGATACAATTCAGGCCCTGTCCCCGTTTCCTGTTCCCCATTTCCTCCATTTTCCGCCCCTTGGTCTTGCGATTGCAACGGCCCTCTTCTATCGCATCGTCGTCGTCAACCTCCCTGCGATCGACTTCCCACCTGATATCTCGCCCTCCGGCCTGCAAAGCTTTGCCACCTCGTGGCCTCCTGCGCTTTGCCTATACATCGGCGCGTTCGCTCCTCTATCTTCGTCACCAGTCATTACACCAACTGGCACCACTTGTCTCGGCGCATCCCTATCGCTCATCGGCTTCAATACCTAGACAAAACTCGGTTTCCTTTCGACTTGTCATCCTCGATCGAACAATAACCAACGGCGACTCGGCCCGGTTAAAACGCCTCTTTCATCGGTTACCCGCTGTAACGACTCTTAACCGAAGGCTATTGTCTTGTCACTCCATCTACAACAAGAGCAGCACGAAGCGCACGCACGGTCATCAACAATATCTGTATCATGTCTGCCGACGGAACATCAACCCCCGGGGTTGGTGGCAGCAATGCCAGCGAATTTGTGAGTTGATGAGATAACAATGGTATTGATTACACCTTGACTAACATGCCCATCTTAGGTTCGCAAGTTGTATCGGTATGGTTATTTACATAACCTTCTTATATAGCACATGCTAACAAAAACGAAGAATGCTCGAGGACCCAGCGCACCAAGATGTCGCTAGATGGGGCAAGGATGGCGACACATTTGTTGTTGTTGAGGTAGGTCTTGAGTTGATGGTGACAATGACGTTCAAATACTAACAGCATTAGAACGAGAAATTCACACGCTCTATTCTTCCCAAGCACTTCAAACATAGCAACATGGCCAGTTTCGTCCGGCAGCTGAACAAGTATGATTTCCACAAAGTGCGACAAACAAACGACAGTGGTTCTGCGGCGAACGGTGCCAACGTGAGTTTTGCCCGATCATCGAGTGTCCGTCCAGATATTGACATGCAATGCAGACACTTGAGTTCAAGCATCCTAACTTCAGAGTCGGTAGCAAGGATGATCTTGATAATATTCGCCGAAAAGCACCAGCGCCTAGGAGGGCGCAGGCTACCGAGGATTTCACAACCACTCACCACATCAGTGTCATGACTGAACAACTCACAGCCACTCAGCAGCAAGTGCAACAGCTCCAGGAACTATTTACCGAAGTCTCTCAGACCAACCGCCTGCTTGTGAATGAGGTTTTGACGCTGCAGAAGATGATCAACGCACAGAAGCAATCCCAGCATGAAATGCTCAACTTCCTCTCTACTTCTGGCAACCGTCACCAACAGTCCATGCACCTCAACGTTGGCACATCTCCTCTGGATGGTAGCGACGATTCGGCGCCTGAACTTCGACGAGCTCGTGAGTTACTGTCGAGTGTGACGCCTGATCAGATTGCCGATCGAGAGCTGGAACGCCTTCAGGGTGTCTACGGCTCTCCAGCCGACTCTGCGGTTGTGATCCCGCAGGCGTCAATGCCCATGATGCATGATCCCATGAACGATATCAACCGCTATCCTGTATACCCAGTGGGTCAGACTGTCGGTATCGACCCGTTCCATTCGGACCACATTCATAAGATTCCGTATGCGATGCCCAACGATTCTAGCGCCAACGCCATGCAAGAAGTGCCCGCTCCTCAGCCCATCAACATACAGACGCAAGCAAGCACCAACTCGTCGACTAATTCGGCCCTGACGTGGGCATCGAGGAAACCCAGGATCTTCCTTGTCGAGGATGACCCAACTTGCGCCAAGATTGGTATCAAATTCCTCAAGTCGATGGGATGTGAAGTCGAACATGCTGTACGTGACATTCCCCAAGTAAGACTGTGGAGTTCTTGTCGACTGACCTTTGAATTAGCAAAACGGAGCGGATGCATACAGCCGCATCACCGGTGTCGCCCGTGACCACTTTGATATGATCTTTATGGATATCATCATGCCCAAGTTGGACGGTGTCTCGACCACCATGTACATCCGACAAGACTGCCCTGCCATTCCCATTGTTGCCATGACGTCGAATATTCGATCAGATGAAGTTCACTGCTACTTCGAGCACGGTAAGCACTAGTTGTAGTGGTGTTTGCGATTGGAGAGGAGAGCTAATCGTGCATAACCAGGTATGAACGGAGTTTTGGCCAAGCCATTCACCAAGAGCGGAATGCAGAAGATTGTTGAGAATCACTTGAGCTATCTTCTCAAGGGTTACGATCCTTCAACTCAGCAGGAGTCGGGCTCAGGATATGTGGTTGGCGGCGCAGGTTATATGAACCCTCCTAGCAACTTGAACACGCCCGGTGGAACAACATTCAAGTTCGAGACAACACCTACACCTCCGGCCACTGGCGCAACTTGGTCCCCAGGGCAGATGCCGCAGCAGTCTCCCATGGCCACGGGAATGGACCAAGGATACGGCATGGTAAATGGAGCGAATCAGTACGGCATGACACCCACCAGTGCAAGCCGGGCCACTTTTTCAGGAGGCATTTCACAGCACAGCCAAGGGCGTATGGACGGCCAAAGCCCACCTGAAAAGCGGCAGCGCACCTATGTTTGAGCTCTCGAGGCAGAGGTTGCGTCCTTTAATCTTGGTTTGATGTACACGTGTGACTACATCATGAGGAGTACGGCGTTCGGAGCAAAACATTGTGGGTCCTTTGACAATGATAGGTTTATGTGTCTGGCTTTTGGAGAGATTTCTTGTCGCACATTTTCGCATATATGATCTGGGAGACGTCTTGAATTCGGATCCCTTGACGAGCAAAGGCATCTAGCAAGGGGACAGCAGTGCTAGCAGGGTAGCGGTGTGGTTGATGCCCAATTATGGACACTGACGGCGCGTTTGTGGTTTCGTTCTTGGAGTGTATGGTACGTCTGATGAGTATGTTTTTGATACCTGCGATAATATCATTGTCATTGGCGGCCGTTTCGTCCTGCTCAAGCTCCAAATGATTGCGCCTCCATCCTTTTCCAAGGTGTAGAGTTGATGATATCTGATATATGTGGTGTTATGCCATTTTCGTACATGTTGTAGACGGGAGTCTTGAGATAACCACGCTTTCAAAAGCTTCCATCAAGCTGCGGTTCCTATTTCTGTTTAATGTCAATTTATGTGAAGCTGGTATATCAGTAGCATCGTGGATGGAGACGTTGGGGATCAAGAAAGATGCGAGTGATAGTCGAGGTTAAAGAAAGATAGAGTTGCGGGACGTTCGGAAATGATCAGAGATATTTAAAAAGAGAAGAAGAACGCTGCAAGATATACCCAGCATGTCCTCTTTAACGTTTACCAGGTTGTCCAGGTGTGGCACAGGGAGGTGCAGATCGATTGAGTTCTGGACCGTTTCGACGGGTGGGGTTGGAGTATGTTTGGACACACAGATTACACATTTCCGCCAGACGCTCTCACAAGAGAAGGGGGCTTTTTGTATCCGTCAGCCGTTGAGTTGCACTGCAGACAGTCTGGTCTGTTCTACCGTTGCGTTGGGGCTGGCCTGGACTTGGCTGGATCATCGTTGGCTGTGTAGGCGATAGATAGATGGTGGTGTGGGAAGAAGGCAGTTGTAGTTCTTGTGTTATACGAAACGCTGTATGTAGGTAGTCTGCTCGCGATTTGATTACCCGTGTTTCGATCAGTCATAGCTTCTTCCAGGTTCATTGCTCTATCATCTCGTTAAAGCGATTCGGTTCGAATGATGCCAAACAACAGTTGTATCGCATCCATTATCTCGATCCAAAAGTCCCGTCGGGCCATCATCCCCCTGTCTCCCAGGCCCTGTTTGACTTCCACATAGCATTGCATTCGAAGAGTCGAGACTGCGCTGTGGTAAGCTAGAAGGTCGAGACAGCACACTACCAAAAGCCAAGACCAGTCTCTAGCTTATGGCATAGAGAAAATGACGTCGGTGTAAATGTCATTATCGTTCGACGGCCTATGGCAACCCTGGTCGTTTGCTCTCTAGATGTCCGTGCTGTGTTGTAAGTAGTAGTTGAGGATTGTTCTGTTCATGCTTGCCAGGAACGGTTTTAGTGTAATACCAGGTTGCAGCAACGCTCGTAAATAGAGCACACATACTTTACCAGCCGTTGAACTCAATGGGAGGGTAAAATACGTGTCGTATTGGAAGTAAAAACTATGCCGCCACAATCCTGGAACCCGACAACATAGACAAGAAGGCAGGGAGACTAGGGGAATAGACCTAGAGCAACTGCTCCCTAGTTCTCCTGAACTTGACGCCTTGGGACAACGGCGGCCAACCACCACCAAATATCGGCGCAGCCTATTCGCCTATGTACCAGGTAACGCGATGTATGCCGTGCTACGCTGACTGGAGTTTGAAGTTTCAAGTGTGCAGAGGCTCAAAGGCCAAACTCTCCGCAAGCGTGAAGGCAGTAACCTTGACATGGATAGATAAGAGTGGTCTCGATTCAGTAGAAGCAGGCTCGCTCTTGTCAATCGTTCAGTCTAACCTGAGATCAAGTCTCAGAACGCCACATCATCTTCCTTTGAGACTTCCTGGGGGCAAAGGAAACTTCATCCGAGTTGCTTCTCAATCCACCAAGAGATGTATTCAGGCTAACCGATAATACTGTGGTCATCCGATCCAGCGATCATCCCGTCTTTAATCTCGTACAAATGGTCCGTTTCTCATCATCAGTGGAACTTTTGCATCGTAGGGCTGAATATCACCCCTAGTTTCTGACAGGTAACCTGTTCAGAGACGATGGACTGCTTGACGAAAGATTGGATCCCAGCGACATATACCATCGGTCTTCGAATAAACGCGTTGCGAAAAATACACCCAATCTTTTTCAAGGGCCCAAACACTCTCCTAGGATCTCGCTCCGCCTGCGCTTCTTCAGCTGTTGATGTCTTGCAGGGAGAAGCCTGTAACAAGTCGACTTATTGCTCCATAACGACTGAATTGGGACTCAAGATTCGAAACATTAAGCAACACGTTCAGCCGCAATCCTATAGGGGTAATCATGGATTAGTGCTTAGGCCTTGATCATGAGTCAAAAAGTCTTTCGTCGCCTCGTAGAAACGAGGGAGAAAGGGTCTTGTAGCGTGGACGAAGAAACTTGAAACCTGAACAACTTCATCAATCTCTTTCTTAATGGCGAGCCATAAAAGACTCATTTGGGCCTGGGGCCTTTTGGTCCTGCTAAGATTGTCGATGCTTGTTTCTCCCGTTTCCGCGTCTTGGTAGAATCCGATGGAACAGTTTTATGGCGGTTATAACAACGGTCTGCAAGAAATCATGTGAAATAATTGCTCCGAAGCGTATGCTTTCTACCTTGAGGATCGACGAAACACTTCAAACGCCCAAACTGCTCTTCGCACCTTCAATGTTGGAAGCACGACTAGCGATATGGTAAACTGTATCCTATTAAACGCTCCTGAGTTGGTCAAGACCAGAATGGCTGCTGCTGCCATTCTGCTTGGTCTGGCCCCGACTGTCATATCGACTCTCGGTGTGAGACCCTATGGCATCGCCGTGCTTTCCATTGTTGGTCGTTGCCATATCTTTGCGTTCGCCATTGCCATTATTGGTGAGCTCGCTTATCGGCTTGGAGCGCGTGCCGTCTTCACCGTTTTCCCCGACTCCCAATACTTGGCTCTTCTCTGGGCGTTCCTCAGGGTTTTCATCCACTTCTTGGCCGTTATCGCGATGCGGTTGCGGCTTAGTTCCAAGGTTGTACCAGTTGGCGAGGAAGTTACCAAAGGCTCGTGGCCAGCGAGCGTGACCAAAGGTCAGGTAGACATCATGGCTCGTCGTTCCAAGATGGTGTACGCAGTTTATCCCGAAACTCTGCTCTTCGCCATCATGTCACTTGTGATGACCGTTTTCACTGCCTGCCGCATCATCTTTGGTACCCTTGTCCTGTCGAGTACCGTCTTTGTCTCTATCAACGACAGCTTGTCCGTCATGGCACGGTTGATGTACAGCGCCATTGTCTGCCGCATTATCCTCACATTTGAGCCCCATGCTCTTCGAAAAACGACCGAGGAGGCAACTGATCCCACCATTATCAAGATGAACCAGGCGATGAGTTTCAAGTGAAGCACGTCGCTGACGGAGGATATAACTGGTCGTCCTATCAAGACTACTCGAAACGATCGTCTGATAATTGAACCGGGCATTGTTGAGCAAAGAAGAAAACAATCAAGTATAAAGTGATGATGAAGGAGTGAAATGGCAGAATTTCGAGAAGGGCGGAAGGGATACTTTTTGGAAGGCAAGAGATGGGATAACGCAAGTGCTGCGCTCACTCCTTCCTTCAGCACACAGCCATACCAAAAGTCTTTCGGGCAGGTACGGAGTATGGACTTCCGATTTAAACCCACTGCCTTGTCCCGTCCCTACTATAGTGACACTCTTACAAAGGTAGGACTTCATAGTCTCTACCTACAGGTACTATACTCAGCCTTAGCATCTCATATGCGGGAAAAGAGACATAGGCACTCGCTAGAGTTGGACATAATAAACTTGTTACCTATTCAACTTTAGTCTGACTAACCCTACTAAACGCCGTGCCATGGTATAAATGCATATATACAACTCAGTATCCCTCCTCATTGCTATTCGTCCCCGCCTCTGGTAGTACAGTCCATTCATTATCTATCAAACCGAACCAAGAATATTTAGAACTATTTTCCCTTTCTATTTAATCCCATCTTGCCCTACCTCTTTTGCCTCTTCTCTATCTGCTGTGTCGAAAACGAGCAGAACTTGTCCTTGATGGCAACGACCTCATATGTACCCTCCTGGCTTGCCTTGACCACCTTGCTGTGTTCGTATGAGACGTCATGTCTCGTCTCAAGGACGACACTGCGCTGACCCTTCTTCGCGTTGGAGCTGCGAGTATAGGTGAACTCGAAAGGTGGCGTACCCCAGAACTCGAACAAGATATCGACCTCGTTGCCTTCGTGGATGTCGACGCGGCTCTGCTTGCCACGGCTGATTTGAACACTGGGCAGTGGGTGGATCGTCTTGGGGATGTTGACGGCAGCACGGCATTCGCTCGCTTTGTCTGAGATACTGGTGATGATGAAATCGCCAGGCTTCTCTGCAATACGACGGAAATTGGTCGTTTGAGACCTGGCATTCCATCGGCCATTGAAGTCGTATGCAATATCGAACGGAGGGGTACCAGATAGAGTATAGGCGATGCGTTCACCAACGCAATAGTCGCGTCGAGACTCGAGAGGGTAGATGGATGGCGCCTCAAAGAGCTGAATCTGCACCGAAGGCCCACTAATTTCGTACTTGCGCTGGCACCCTCGAGCGTCTCTAACGGTGCGGATGCGAACCTGCTGTGTGCCGAGCCGAAGGTGCTGACGAGGAATTCTGATACCATACGAGTTGGAGTCGATTGAGGGGATACGGTAAGTCTCGGCGGGAGATCCAGCTTGGTGCTTGATCTCAACCTCGACATAGAAGGGAGCAACACCAGTAAGTTTGATCGGAATATTGTCTTCATGCTCTTGTTCCTCCATGCAGTACTTGAATGTCCGTCCTGGTTTCGTAAAGCCAGCCGAGGGTTTGGCATTGACGCGTTGTGTGATGACGAGGGGGTTGAAATTCTTGTCGCTGTTGTAAAGATTATCTGCAAGAGCAGAGAACGTGTACTTGTAGTCGCCAGCCTTGGTAGTGTCCATGGAAATAGCGGCCTTCGAGAGAGCTGCGTCGAAGTCCTTGCGGCTGATAGCACCGGAGCCTTGGAAAGGCTTGTGCCTAACCTCATACTGTACATGATAAGGAGGCGATCCTGTAAAGAGTTAGCAAGAGAGTGCCGGACTGCAATGTCATACGGCTTACCTTTGAGGTTGACTTCAAACCCGTCAATGTCACCTTCGCAGATATCTTGCTTGACAAATGACCCAGCCTCCGAGTGGATACTAGGTGACTCGACAAGTGAGATCTCAGGTCTCGGGAACCAGCCCACTTCGAACTTGGATGCTGATGACACGACAGATCCAGGGCACTGGCTGTCCCGAACATCAACCAGTTCATAAATGCCTTGTGATTTGACCAGAATGTTGTCGTTGGCGCTCTTTGCATACTTGGTGAGTACGTCGCCGTTGCCGTTGATGTTCCTGTAGCTGATTTCAAAGGGAGGCTCTCCTTCAAGGCGCAATGGCAATCGCAGGTGTGTATCCTCGACAGCCATGATCTTCTGCTTGTGCTCAACAAAGCCAAAGGCCGCCCGTGGTTGCTGGCGTCGTACGGCAATCTTGACTTGGTCCTGGAGGAAGGTCTTGCAACCACGAATGTCCTGAACACTGCTTAGAGCAAGGATATACTCTCCTCCCTTTCTCAGTGTAGCTGTCTTGATCTTAAAAGTGCTGTCTTGAACGCCTGTAACCCGTTCCGTCTTGCGCTTGCCATCGTGAACAATCTCCCATTCCAGATTGAATGGAGCATCGCCATAAAGAATGACATCGAGTTCAACCTCGGAGTCCAGACAGGCATTGACAACCCCGCGAGGGTTTGCGATCTTGGCTGAAGCTGCAGGTTTCACAACCTGCTCCAAAACCTTGTCGTCGCCAGTGAGAGGCTGGTTTTCATAAACGGCGTCATCAATAGACTTGAAGACGTACTTGTGGTGACCCGCCATCTTGGGCACCAGCTCTAATTGAGATCGGAGGCCCGAGACGCGATGGGCTTGTTTCTCGACATGACCGTCACTGGTAATGATATCGTATCGGACCACGAAGGGAGGTGTTCCAACAAGATCCAGATCCACCCTGAGGCCGATCGAGTTGCCTGCACACTTGTCGGGGATATCCTCTGTGCGAATGGAGAGTGAAGGCTCCAACGGGTTCAGAAGAAGGCAGGAAGAAGGCTCGTTAACCTCGCCCTTGCAAGATCCGCTAGACACAGTCTTCAAAGTGTAGAGACCTGGCTCTGAGACAAATGGCTTATCCAGGGAGTTCTTGGCGCTGTAGCTTCCAACTGATACTTGGTCTCCATGATCTCCACTGTTAGTAAGAGAGTTGATGGGCGAAAACTCCCAGGTGACCTCATGAGAAGTGTCTTCATTAGAACCGGCCAAGGAAAAGTCAACAGGGAGCCTAACAGAACGGCCCTTGGCAACCTTGAAAGGATTGCGCAAGTCGCAACCGTTCATAATCGCCTTAGGTCGCTCCTTGACTTTGAACGCGTATTTGAGTCCCTTGGACCGCAGCTTGTCAGCGTCCAACTCCAACTCGGCATACTTGACAATGTTGTCAAAGGCATCGTGAACCTCGTCGACCGAGTACTCCCAATCTCCCGAAGAGGTCATGGACTCGTTAAGACCAACAGTAACCCTGGATGGCTGGACCCACGAAACGTCGTCTTGATCCTCTCGAGTGAGACTCGAGGAGCCGCCGATAAGAGGAGAGGAGAATCCGTCAGGCTGGAGACTCTGGAAGTGAAAGCTGTGATCCTTGCCATTAATGGTGCGACTGTACACAATCTTGAGAGGAGGTGTGCCGTAGACATCCAGAGAGAGATCAGAGAGCTCCTGGATACATCGCTGAGGGTCCGTAGAAGACCGGATCCTGGCCTGAGGACAAGGCACTACATATGTGTCTTTAGTGGTACGCTGAACCTCGAGCTTGTACTCGTCCAAAACTTTTCCAAGGCGATAAACACCCGGCTTCTTAACAGGGTATTCCCACTGGAAGCCGGACGTGGTCTGGTCGGCGGCGTGTTCCCGGATTTGCTTAGCGACCCTGCTAACATCTCGGGGCGAAATTTTGATTATTTCTTCCTTGTTCGTGTCGAGATCGATTCGGATCAGTTCGATTTCGGCAGGAATAGTGGCATTGAAGTAGATCGGCAGAGATGCCAAATTCTTGGGCTTTGCGGTCAAGCAGAAGGGAAGATGCTCGGGATTGAGAACAGCAGAACCCTCAGGCAGAATGTTGATAATCTGTTTGCCCATGATGAGGGAATGATTATTGAGGATGGTTGAGACCTTGACGTTGTGCTCGGAAACTGATATTTCGCGGTCGTAGAGAACTTTGGCGAAGCCAAGGAGCCATGATTGCCATGGGATCTGGATATACCTATCAGTACGTGGCAATTGGGAGTGTGCAAGGTGGAAGACTTACAGGAATATTGAACATGAGCATATAATTGAGTATCAGATGCAAAGAGAAGATGGTAGTGACAACAGGCTGGGAGAGTTCAAGCCAAGGTATCCTCAATTCCGGTACGCCAAACAGGAAGGCAAAATCGATAAAGATCCATTTCAGGAAGAGAAACCAGGACGAGTCGCCATCCTCAACCACCTGAAGCCAGTCGTAAAGCTTCCATGCCCATAACAAGACGTAGACGCCAAAGGCGTAGAGACGTTGCTGGGGAGCATCGAGGACAGTCAGAGGAATGACAGGTTGGCTAACGGCGCCCTGAGGCCGAGCATTCTCGGGGGCAAGAGGTAGAGAAGGAGACCTTGTTGTTGAGCCCTTTCCAGATAATGGTGAGCCAGCTGAGCTCGGAGTCTGTTGATTGTTGTGTCGTCGAGTGGTAGCTGGGGTAGCTGGGAACCCAGACCGCAGGCGGGGAGTCGATGTGCTCATGGCATTCGCATTCCCGGGGAAAAGAGACGCGCCTAAAAGAAAATCATGAGAGAGCAAGCTAAGTCGCAGCGCGGCCGAGATACGGTTAAGCGACAAGCTGTTGCGCGTTGTGCGAGGTTAAAGGTTGAAGATTATTGTCGTGGGTTAATGTTTTGATACTAAAGTGAATCTGGTTTTCACGGAGGATGGAAATTCCTTTGGGGAACCGAACTGCGTCACGTCCACTCAGACGCGCCTTTGTGAGCGGGCCCCTGCGAGTCTGGAGCTACAGTGGGTACATAGCCTAAGCTTCAGTGGTTTGAGTCACTAAGATAGCTGGAGGTGTGCTTGAGATCCATAGGATTGGATCACAAAGAGCATCAAGTAGGCTTTCTTTTACAAGATAAACAAATACTTTTCCTTAATCCATCTTGATCTAGTGCTTTTGAATTCTTTATGATGCTCTGAAATGCAATTTATCCATAAATAATGCATGATTGGTTACCTAGGTTGCATAGCTGCAATTTACGCGCTAATGACGAGAGAAAACTAATAATTGTTATTGGCCAGAATATGAAGCTGGATACAAGGACCTTCATATACCTATCCAAATATATACTCACAAAACATTAATAAAGGAGCTGCACGACATATTCTTGTATTCTCAACATATCCATCCATGTAGGTACCTAGTTAATGCTTGTTCTCAGCCCTATGACCTGAGCCTTCTAATATGCTCTTCCCTCAAAGACGTGCCATTTATCACCATCTCAACCGCCTGGAAAGCATAGGTAGTCATGCAATACCTAGCTTAAGCAACCTATTTTGTTCCATCATCTCCTGTGGTAAGATGGCTACATTTCCTTATTCTACAAGTTTTGAAGCATGTTGCACTGCGTAATCAAAGCCCTGTGTCGCCCGAGGCTGGGTCGTCGTGTGAGTATTTGATTGTCGGGTTGGAGTTTCGGGAGGCATGTTGCGTGTGCAAAGTCAACAAACACCAACAAAATGCATCAAAGAAATTAAAAAGCCAAGCTCATGACGCGTTAAACACACCCAAAATCACCGGACTGAGTGGAGCACCGTATCTGGTCTGCTACCATCTATCTCCTAACTGACAGTGTCAGCTCGTACTTTCACCATCTTCACATGGCATCCACCTAGCCCTTACAATCAAACCAAACACATTCATCATGGAGGATGGAATGCAAGCTGACGAAACGATGCAGTCCTTAGAGAACACGCACTCTCTGCGTCGCTCCACCCGTCTTTCTTCTAGGCCTTCTCTAAAAGTCAACGCGCCGGCCACTATGAACGGCCTCAGACGCAATCCCAAGCGCAAGGCCAGCGAGGCGGCAAACGAAGCAAACCACCTCATCAACTCAGACGAGCTGCTCAACGAGGCACTCGCACCGCTATCTCAGGAGGACATTGAAGGGTGGGAGGGCTGGATAGAGCTCGAGTCTGAACCAGCTTTCTTCAACATCATCCTGCGAGACCTAGGAGTTCGTGATATCAAAGCGCAGGAGATCTTTACTATCGATCAAGGCTCACTTGAAGTTCTACCGTAAGATTATATCGAAAAGTACTCATAGCATGCATGATATAGGCTCACATCTCTCAGGAAGCCGGTGTACGGCTTGATCTTCCTCTTCCAGTATCTGCCTGGACTCGATGCAGCGACCGAAGAACAAGATGCGAGCGATGTATGGTTTGCAAATCAAGTAGGTTAACAGTTTATGATATCACGTCTCCTCTCACATCATATAGACTACCGACAATGCGTGCGCAACTGTTGCCATGCTGAATATTGTCATGAACGCCGAGGGTATCGATCTTGGCGACAAGCTCCAAGCCTTCAAGGAGTCGACAAAGGACCTCAACACTGCCCTACGGGGCCGCCAGATCAGCAAGAACGACTTTATTCGCACAATACATAACTCTTTTGCGCGCCGTATGGACCATCTCAACGCCGACCTATGTCTAGAAAACGAGGCATCCGAGACGAAATCCACCAAGAGCAAGAAGCGTGCAGCACCGAAGAAAGGCAGGCAACTATTTTCGAGAAAGAAAAAGCCCAATTCCAACTATGGATTTCACTTCATTGCCTACGTTCCTGCAGGGGGTTATGTATGGGAGCTGGATGGGCTTCGGTATAAGCCTCACAGGCTGGGTATGTATATGTTGTGTGCTCACCTTGTGATCCTTGCTCATTTTTATACTTAGATCGTGTACCCGACAATGGCGACTGGACCACTGTTGCCAGGCCACAGATCGAAGGTCGAATCCTGCAGTACGAAGAGAGTCAGCTCTCTTTCAACCTCCTGGCACTCTGTCGTAGTCCCCTTGCCGCGCAGTCACAAGTCATTGCCCGTGCTGCTGCATCTCTTCAGCTCCTGTACACGCATACACAACCACTTCCCACATTTCAAACCCTCATATCTGCTGAGTCAGCCCCCCTCGACATCGAGGACGAGTCTCAACTGTCCGAATTCAACCTCACCAAATCGGACATTACAAACGCACAGGTTCCGGAGGCCTTACAGGAGAAGCTCACGCGTCGCAGCTTTGATACGCAGAGCGCATATGAGCTATACCAGGAGCTTATTATTGATCTCAAGGCCGCTAAGGGCGAGTACCGGGCAGAACTATTAGCCATAGCAGAAGACGAGCAGCGGGTAAAGGGTCGCAAGAAGGACTTTGGACCAGTGCTGCACAAGTGGATGAATAAACTTGCCGAGAAAGGTGTCTTGGAAGATGTCATTAAAGCGGCATGAAATCACACCTGGCTCCATCTTAACAGTACCTATGAAGAAATTATAGAGTAAAACATGGATGGGTTTTGGCAAGATGATGCATTTTTAATCATAAACTAAAGTCTACCATAATAGTCCCTCGCGCTCACTGTCGCTGCATAAACATATCAGATACCGTAATCGTAATCTCCTCTCGATGATTGAGTCGTTGAGCGTCCAACAAGAACAAAAGGCCGCCAGACGCCGGGCATGCATTTAAAAACAAAGATAACCGAAAGGCAAACGATGAAAACCAACAAGCAAAGGGAGGTATACAACCCTTTTAATCGTCGGGATATTGTTCAGCAATATTGGACACAAAAGTGCATGTCTCAGGGTCAAATCTCTTGAAGAATTTCCCAGCTTGTGGAAACAGAGACTCTGGCACCTCGTTTGGATCTTGGATCAGCACAATGTTGTCTTCGGCAACGACATGCCGTTCGGGTCCTGTTGTGCGTCTATCCAACCTAGGTCAGCTTATACAACGGCAGACAAGGACTAAAAACAACAACTTACAAACACGTGTAGAAGGTTTGGTTGCGAGGACGCACCCGGTTAGGTAGTTCTGTATCGCTGTTATCGTCCAGCGTCTCGTCAATAGCCACGGTATGTGGCATGGGCAGACGCCGCGTACCCTGGTCGGTCCAACCATTGACAGCACCGATCCAGCCGTAACGCCGGTGTTTAAAGACCTGCCCAATCTTGTACAGCACAGACTGCGTTCGCCTGCTGTCTCTGCGGAAGACTGGAGGCGGGATCTCGTCGAACTCGTCCACAAGACCTAGAACCTCACGGGGGTCATCCCATCTACGTGGGTTGTTTCTGATAAATCGCTCGCGAAAGGGACCAAAACGATCGTACAGGGGGAAGATGTACTTCTCAACGAGCCATGCATCTACGTGCCAGCTCTTGGCAAATCGGTTCAGGAAGGGTTCTAGGACCTCGTCCCATTCGAAGGATTCGACTGGCGTAAGGAGCAGAGACGCCCATAGTGCAGAGTAGAGAGCAGCGTCAATGTTGGATGAGTCGTTCCCGGTGATCAGTCGTGTGAGTTCAGGATCGGCCTGGTCGCGAGCTTCAATCACCCTGGAGGCGGTAGCTCGGATGTTTCGGGCTGTGCGCATAGCAACGTGAACAGGAGACACGGGTGATAGGAAGACATCAGTGCTTGTTTGCCAGCCAAATTGGGCAAGCATAGCTTGCAGGTCAGCCATGGGTATCTCCTCGCTCGTTCCATAAGGATCCAAGTACATCCTTTCAGGGGATGCGCCATCCTGAGTGACAGGATCACCGTCCAAAGTCCTCCCATTCTCAGCAGCGACTACGGCATGGACGTGAGTGGGAAATGCACAGCATTGTGCTTGTAGCCCTAGCCGCTCTGCAACGCAGCAGAAGATGGCACTGGAGATGATAGGGATGGAATCATGATCCTCGTGGCGCAGAGCCTGGCCGATCAGACAGTTTCGCAGGTTTCGATAACTCCGTTCAGGGTGCTGCAAGCCCGTGAGGTTGTTTATTCGAAGCCAGCGGTTCAGTTCCAGTGCCTTTTGCCGTGTTGACAAATCATCAATGTCTGGCCTACTGTGGCGAAACTCTGCTGCCATTTCATCGAGTATATCACCAATCTTGAAAAGTTCGTTAATATAAGAAATAGTGAGCAAGAGCATGAATCACCTACGTCGTCTAAATCTCCAGGCTGATCGTGTAGCACGAACAAATCGAACGCGCCTAGTGCTCGCTCAAGACTGAGGTTCGCAGAAGCCTCAGTGGGATGTGAAGCCGCCAATTGAATGTTATACCATTCATCGACGGCTAGTGACCTATGAATGCTATCCAGAAGGGCTTTGCTGTAGTATCTGATGGGCTCGTTATTAGTATTTGAGAGTGATACAAGTCAAGTGATGAAGCTCTCACCGTCGCGCCAAGACATCTTCAGCAGTTTCGTCGGCTTTGCACTGCTCTAGAAGAAGGTCTTTGGCATCGTAACCAAGTTTGCAGACCTTTTCGAATCTCCTGAGACGACCAACTTTGGTCGTGAGGATCTCATCCAATAGACGTTGAAGCTGGACGTTGCGAGACTTTCGCAGAATAAATATTTGTTTCCATTGTGTATCGGAGGCTCTCCCTTTTAATCGACGGTGAAAGTTGTGCTCGGGATGCCAGTATCTAAAGCTGCTTTTGCAGTGATATTTCCAAAGGAGGGGTTCATTGGCCAGATGCCTTAGACGATGGGAGAGAAATTGAAAACTAGAAAGGTTGTCTTCGGGAGGGATATAGTAGAGAAGATGTTGAATTATCTCATCGGGTATTTGAGAAAAGAACATGGCGATGAGGCGATTAACCAACTGCCCAGAATGTGATGTGATGTGATGTGATGTGATGTGAGTGAGTGAGGTGAAGGGATGAGTCGGTGAAAATAGGTAGGTAGGATAGCTTCTCGTTGAAGAGTGCAGTTCGACTCAGTTGGATTGGTTGGTGTAAAAAGTATCGTCTTTTTGACTGAGCTGAGCTGTCCAACTGTAGAGAGGACTATTGTAGGTACAGTACAGTACAGTATCTGCCGATCAAACACTCAATATCGATGTCATTGTTTATTATCCCCTCTTAACGCTCAAGTCAGCCTATCGCCTCATTCCATTGCGCGATGTTATCATCGCTTTGACTTGGGGAAATAGAGAAAGGCTTAACGGGGTTATGACTATAGTGAGTATAGCCTGAGTCATGTGTGAATGACGAAATTGATTGGCTCATATCAAGAGTCAAAGAAAGTGGCAGTTTTGTTTTGATCTAGGCCGGAAAAGGATAGAAAGTAAACAAAACGCGCACTGGGTCTTTCTTGACTTACAGCGAGCGGTAAGATAGCGCGCTTCGCTACAATTCAATTCAACGCTACGCAACCTAATGCTACTACGACTTTCTTTATCACGATACCCATCACTAACAACAAACACGCCCACAGCAGAGGTCTCACCATTCTAATTTACGAGTCCTCACTTATTGCCTCTGTAATATGCATTGCATCCTCCATATCCCGCATATCTAAACTTTACAACGCTCACGCACAACCGCTATCATGCCCGATTTTGGCGGAGGTGCTCTCGACACCCCGCGAACAAACGTTGGGGATGCAACTTACCTTGGACAGCCCGACTTTGCCGACATAACACAAGAGGCATCGTTTCAATCACCACCAAAGGACGGTAATCTCCTTCAACAACTTCGCAATGGCCGTTCCAACGGTATCAACCTTCGCACCCCGCGCCAGAGAGGACCCTTGGCCGACCGCCGAAATCTGCCACCCAGCGTTGGAGGCGCCGAATTCACCCCATTACTCAAATCAGCGACCAGAAACAGCGTGCGACGCTTCGGAAAAGAGAACGGTGCTACCGTGCCGAATACCCCTGCGCTGGACAGGATCAACGAGGGCGACTTTACCCCCGTTCCGCGCGGCGACACGTCTATATATACTGGATCGCGTAATCAGTCTTATATGGAGAACACCATACCAGAGGTTGACACCAGTAGCGCTGCCTCGACCCCGTTGGCTGTTCCTCGGAGGAGAGGCGGTGATAAGGGACCCCTCCAAGATGGTAATCAGCTGTCGCTGCGAGAGCAGGAGAACGTGATTGATAGGATTGAGAAGGAGAACTTTGGGCTCAAGCTCAAGATTCATTTCCTCGAGGAGGCGCTCCGGAAAGCTGGGCCTGGCTTTAGCGAAGCTGCCCTCAAGGAGAACACCGAACTCAAAGTCGACAAGGTCACGATGCAAAGAGAGCTTCACAAATATAAGAAGCATTTGACAACTGCAGAAAAGGATCTAGAGAGCTATCGCCAGCAAATGCTCGAGGTTCAGGAAAAGGCCAAACGAAAATACGCCAACCAGAGCAACCAAGCCGAGATGGACAAACTACAGCGCCAATTGGAAGATCGCGAAGCAGACATCCAAGATCTCCAGCGACAACTACATAAACAACAAGGCGACAATGACAAGGTTGAAAAACTACAAGACGACATCGGCGATCTGGAAGCAGACATACGCGAGAAAGACCGACAACTCACCGAACGCGAAGACGAACTAGAAGATCTGAAAGATCAGATGGAGACTCTCAGATACAACGTGAGCGAGGCGGAAGAAAAGGCTAAGGATGCTCAACGCAAGATGCTGGCACTGGAGGAGAAGGCCCAGCACAACGATGAGCTGGACGATGCCAAAGATACAATTCAAGATCTCGAACACAACATTCGCCGCCTCGAGGAGCAGGTCGAAGATGCAAAGGCTAAGATGGAGGAGGCCGTTGCTGAAAAAGAGCGAGCCGAGAACGATCTTGATGAGTTACAAGAAGACATGGCCAACAAATCTGTGGTTACCAAAGGACTTTCTCGGCAAATTGAAGAGAAGGTTGCGCGTCTGCAAGAGGAGCTAGACCAATCCGGTCAGGAATACGCCGCTTTGGAAAAGGAACATAGTAAAGTGGCTCAAGAGAAGGATTCTTTACAATCGACTGTTAAGGAGCTCAAGAAGAGTCATGAGAAATTTGATCGAGAACGGAACTCTCTATCAACAAGAATCGAGCAACTCGAAGCCGACCTCCACGCTCGATCCGACGAAAAGAACATCCTCCAATCGCGACATGATACACTGGCATCCGAGTCCAAGTCTCTTCAAAGGGAAGTCGAGAGGCTACAGAAGGAAGTCCAAGATCTTGAAGATGGTCTTACAGAAGAAAGGGAACATGCGCTAGAGATTGAAAAGGATATTCGCGGTCAATACAAGGCTGAGATGGATCGCCTCAATGACGAGATTTCCGATCTTCAAGCCGAGATTCGTGAAAAGGACAACCTTTATGATAACGACAGCGAGAAGTGGGAAATGGAGAGGCAGAATCTTGAATCAGAGAGAAGTCGTGCCGAGGAAAGGGCAGCAGGCCTGCAAAGAACCATCGATCGCCTCAAGGAAGCCGAGGGAACGCTCTCCGATAAGGAGTCGAGATTGCAAGCAGCTATCCAGAGTGAGGCTGAGCGGCACAGGAGTGAAGAAGGCATCCTCACACGACAAATTGAGGATCTTCAGGACGCTCTTGAAACCCGGCAGACACTGCTGACAAACCTGCGCAACGAGCTTTCCACAGTTCGGGATGAGCTACGACAGACACAGATCGAATACCAGACCCAGGTTCGAAAGGTCGCAGCATTGGAAGACGAAGTCGATGTTCTACAAACAACCTTGGACGAAGAGCAAAATTCTGGACGCTACGAAGCTGAGGCTGCCAAGCGAGAGTGCGATGATTTGAGGGAGCAGCTCAAGTCACTGAGACAACGCACCAGCTCAACTCAAGCGGCATCAACCCAAGCCCTCAACAAGGAGATTGATGACCTGCGAGAACAACTAAGAGAGACGCGTAGACGAGCGGATTTGTACGAAGGCGCTAGTCTGGAGGTGGATGACTTGAAGGAGCAACTAAAGGCATTGCGGCAACGAGCAGGCTCATCTGAAGCTGCCAGTCAGAATATTGATGACCTCAAGGAGCAACTACGAGCACTGCGGCAACGTGCCAACTCGTCTGAGGCTGCGAACCTCGAGATCGACAACCTCAAGGAACAGCTGAGAGTGATGCGTCAGAAGGCCGGTTCATCCGAAGCGGTCAACTTTGAGATTGAAGATCTCAAGGAGGAGCTTAGAACATGGCGTCAACGAGCCGAGTCAGCCCAAGCCGCCATCGCCTCTTCAGAACAAGACGCTCAACAATCTACGGAATCCATAACACGGCTCAAGTGGCAACTTTCGGACGCAAACTCGCAGCTAGACAAGATCTCCAAGGAAAAGCAGTCTCTACAAGACCAGGTAGCAAAGATCAACGCTGAGCTACACTCTGTGAGCTCTTCTCTGGCCGAAGTAAAGGCGGAGCGGGATGAGCTTGACGGAGAGATTCGCCGGACGAAGCTCTATGATAACGAGACTCTTCGCGTTGATCAAGAACGACTCGACCTCCGCACAGCCAAGCTCAAGCTTGACAATGAAGTGCGCCGCCTGAAGGACGAGAACAAGGCTCTCATAGAACAGCGTGATGCGGTCGAGAAGACTCTCGAGGATGAGATTGAGAAAGCTGCGGAGGAGGAAGAGCGCCTTGGTCAGGAGATTCTCCAGCTGCAGACTAAGCTACGACAATCGTCATCAACCGACAACCATGATATGGCTGCCGCACGACGGACCATTCGTGAGCTTGAGCGTCGTGTAGGGGACTACGAAGCACAGCTCAACAATACCCGCCAATTACCTGGCAATATTGAAGGCAATAGCGAGTTGTCGTTGATCCGCAAAGACCTCTCTGCGGCTCGTCAAAAGGAACTGGAATTCCTCCAGAAAGAGTCCACAAACCGCGACATGGTCAAGGGTCTCAAGCGGCAGATTGCCGACCTTGAACGCCAAGTTCACGAGACCGAGGTTTCACGTCTCATTGCATCCCCCAAATCTTCGATGAGCGATTCAGGCCGTAAGACAGAGGTTACGGAACTTAGAAGCCAACTCTCGGCAGCACAAAAGTCCATCTATGAACTCAGATCCAAGAACCGGGAAGTCGAACGCAAGGCGATGCAGACTTCTCAAGATCTTCAACGCCAGCTCGAGGACCTAGAAGACCAGAAGATAGTACTCGAAGAGGTTCTTGAGGAGGCCAGACAGCAGGCTGAGGAGACGGCAGCCCAGCACGAGCGCGCCCTCCGCCGTACGAAGCACCAACTCGACAAGGCGGAGCGTGAGCGCAACGTCTTGGTCACGGCGCAGCCAGATACCAGCAAGGCAGACCGGCTGTTAAAGAAGAATAAGGCCGAGATGGAGAACCTCGAGCACGACGTGCGCCAGCAACAGGAACTCATCGACGGCCTCGTCGCAGCTGAAGCCTCACTCCGTCGCAAGCTTGAGCGTGCACGCAGCGAGCGAGCTGCATTCCGTATGAGCGCCGAGAAGCTGCAGAAGGATCTCGAACGTATCAAGGCCACAGCCGTCGCCGCCAGAACCGAGGCTTCAAGCCGACGAAGTGCTGCTGACCGCAAGGCCCTGGACACCACCATCGAGGGAGCCGACCAAGCACTCGAGACTGTAATCCGAGCTGCCGAGAGTGCCGAGGAACGTCATAAGAAGGAGTTGCGAGGCATGGTGATGCAGATGGAGTGGATGCAGGCCCGGTTCCAACGAGAATCTTCTCTTCGAGCTGATGCCGCGTATGCAAAAAAGTTCCTCCAGCTGCAGCTCGACGTTGCCAACGCATGGTAAGTTCCCCGTCTTCAACATTGATTTGTATATATGCTAACAACCTCACAGCAACAAGGCCCAGCTCCGTGAGCTCGAGGATATCCGAACAAACCTCCTCGGCAACAAAAAGGCCCTTTCTCTGCCCAGCCACGCGACGACCACCAACTCGTCCTCCAAGCCCACGCTAAAGACGTTCCTCGTCATGGCGCGCTTCATCGCCCGCGCTCGTCTGTCGGCGAGGGACTGGGCCAAGCAGGAGACTGTGCGTCGCAAGCTCATTGTTGCGACTGAGGAGCAGCGGAAGGTGAAGCGGTCCAGACAGCTCAAGGTTGTGAGGGCTGAAGCATAAGGATGATTGTCTATCTTATGGAGTAAAGGTATATGTGACTATTGGCAAGGAAGCATTGGAAGAATGAACCGGACTGCATGGCGTGGCATTGCGTTTGAGTAAGAGCAGGACTAGAATAACTTGTCTGGCTGGTCTCTGGTACTATCGATTTAGTTACAAGGGGTTTTACTATGGATACCTGGTGTCATTTTTCTTCACAAAGTATGGTTTTGGCGTTTTGAGGAACAAGGCAGGCGAGCAAAGCAACTGAGCGCATCACGGATGGATGGTATGGTCGGCTTTTATACGCATCAAATTATGAGCATTTTGATCCAAAAAATATTGATTTTCCTTTGTCCCACCCACGCTCCAACAGAAGCAAAGTAAACACGTTGGAGTTTCCAATGCAGTCATCAAGACATGATTCAATCAACACCCAAAGCTTTCAAACAGCCTCCTACATAACAACACTCAGTTATACTAGTCCAACCGCTATTTTCAAAAAAACCCTTACTTGGCCAGCCTGGAGTTCTGGTACCTTCTCGTTTACTAACAAGCCGTGGTAGGGAGTAGTCGATTTGCCTAGACTCGGAATATTCCAACTACACTCCGTAGAGCCGGGTTATGGGTATATACATTACATAACAAACAGTAGGTTTGTGTCTAGACAAGTTAGTAAATAAACTCGGTGAGGTTGAGAACAAGATCGAGACCTACCGAGAGGGTGACTGCACGACAGCTGAGGCTTCTGGGTGTAGCGTGTTGCAAGCTCGTCACGAATGCTGTTGAGCAGCTGGACGTAGCTCTGCTGAGGACTCTTCTTGAGCGCATTGACAAAGGCCCAAGACATGGCGCCGGTAGCCTGAGAAGCGATGGTAGCATCGGCACTGTGAAATAGGTTAGTAAACTGTTATCGTCGTTTTGTGTTTTGTGCGTAGAGAAAAGCGTAGAACCCCCGCCGATCCAACGCAGCTCGTCGCCCCAGATGCCAAAATACAGGCTCTGAGAGAGACTGTATATGACATCTGGGGCGGGCCCGAAAGAATGAAGATTATTGAAAGCTAGATACATCAATTTTTTCAAGTTGGGAACGCCTTGCGCCAACGCTGACTTTAAAAACCGAGAAACCAGACCCAGTAACAAGGACATCAAGACAAACGATTAAGCCGGAATCATCTGATAAGGGTAATATTGAGGAAACTGGGAAACCCACGAAGTCTGATCATCTTTGCTGCCGGACCACATGATGACATCGGCAGGAGAAGTCTTTGTCCTCATGGCGCGATCGCGAGCGTCGTCGCCATTGGCGGCCTTCTTGATGAAGCCGAAGATGTTGCTGGCCACGCCGCCAAGATCGCCTTGAGTGTACGAGGAGAGAGCACTGAGCAAGCCTTGTCCGGCCTCCTTGGCCAGGTTGGGCTCCTTGAGGATACCTTGTGTCGAGTAGATGTAGGGCAGATCGAGAGCGGTGCCGGAGTGGCACGAGTCAAAGATTGCTGTCAGGCGAACGCCAGCCTGTAGTGGGCGAACCATGATGCGGTGCATCTCGTCGTCGGTGATGTGGCCGGTTTGTCGGAAGTCGACGGGGTAGATGACTTCGTCGTAGCCATCATCTTCGTCGCCATCGAGATCCTTTGTCTGCCCGCCATGGCCTGTGCCTGTTAGCAACGCTTATGGATGTGCAATAGCTTGAGCGTAATGCGCACCTGAGTAGTGGAAGAAGAGTGAATCGTTAGGTCGGGCGTCCTTTACTAGCCAGTGCATGGCTCGCAGAATGTTCTGTTTGGTAGGCTGGCTCATAGGGTTCTGTTGATCATCGGTGAGGATCACCATATCCTCGCGCTTGTAGCCAAAGTGCTCGGAGAGGTAAGCTGTCATGTTGCGAACATCGTTGATGCAGCCGCGCAGTTGTCCGCGCTGGTTAAAGTAGTTGATTCCGACGAGCAGAGCTTTCCTCCTGCCGGTGCAATTGGAGTATCTGAAGTTGTAGCTATTGGGTGCGCCATGGCCGAATTGCTGAGGTGTTGAAGGAGGAGGAGGCGGGCCACCTGATGTAGAGTTACGTTAGCTGGTATAGTCCAAGCTGGTCGAGGAGCGAGCGCATGACATTGAGTTATGACGTACCGGGTCGCGAATTGTAGTTGGGTTGAGGCGGGGCATATTGGCCGTACTGCTGCTGTTGCTGCTGCTGAGGAGGTGGTTGTTGATAGTATTGTTGTTGCGGAGGGGGAGGCTGATTGTGGTAGCCGTATGGAGGTTGAGGAGAAGGCTGGCCTTGCGGGTAGCCGCCGCCATAGGAAGGCTGCGGTCTGTTCAAGTCGTGTTAGTTAGGCTGATGACGGATAGGTAGTGAGCGGGAAGTGGCATAGTGATGGCCTGTCGCATGATGAATGCGGGGGAATTGTGAGTTGGGATATAGAAATCCAATGCGTGGAAGGGAATGAAATATAATGGGGGAGTCGTACGGGTAATAATTGCCCTGAGGCTGATGGTATTGGGGTTGCGGAGGGCCGTAGCGGCCAGAATTGTAGCCCGGGTATCCGGACATGTCGGAAGCTTTGCTAAGGGATGGAGAGGAAGAAGGAGAGGCTATATCGATGATGATGCGTCCGTAGAGTAGAATCTGGGTATCACGGTCGCTTCGAGTTTATCGTCTGATGATGATGTTGTCGGGTTCAAAGTTGGGTTCGGATTTGATTTGGTGGAGGTGGGCAAGCAAGTAAGAAAACACGAGCCTCTCTGCGTCTGGAAACTCGGGCTGGGCGCCAAGAGAGATCAGACAGGATAGCGCATGTAAATGTACCTTGTCTCTGAGGCGAAGCTAGGCCGAGTGACGATGTACAAGAGGTACACACGCGCGTAAGACCTCGTGAGCCAAGAGGGCACTGCTGCTGCTGCTGCTGCTGATTGATGCTATGCTAAAGGCTGATGCTGCTGATGCTGATGTTTTTGCTCACGCGGGGCAAGCAAGCAAGAAAGACGAAGCGAGGCGCTTTGATCTAGGGTTCTTTCAGGTCGAGACTGGATTGGTACAAAGCTGCTGGAAGCGGCGTGCACGGGCGGCTGAAGGCGGGGAGGATAACGTTATGAAGAGGTGTAGAGATGTAGAGATGTTGAAAGGGTTTCTAGGTTTTGTAGGCGAGGTGATGAAGAGAGGAGACGAGGAGAAGCTGAAGACGGCACACGACGGATAATATAACCACTGAAGCGCCGGCAGAGTTATCAACAGACAACAGGACACGACTTTTGTATGTATGTACTGGATGTAAACACTGCAAAACTGCAAACTGATCAAAAGACAAGAACCGGGGGGGTGGAGGGGTGCAGATGAACAGTCCAATCCAGCCCAGGTTCGATGATTATTCCCTGGTTAGCGGCTTATGAATGTAGCGTTGCGTTGCGTTGATTTGCTTTGCTCTGCTGCTCGAGGGAACAAGTTCGAGACAGATAGTCAGTCAGTCAGTCACCTAGTCACGGGAGTTGCTCCTGAAATGGGGTATTCGGCATTCGCCTGGAGGATGCTGAGAAATGCCGTCTTTGATCAACTGGTATTTTCTGGGGGGGATCGTGGCGTGTGGGGAGAGATGAACGAGAGGAGGAGGAGGAGGAGGAGGAGGACCCTGCAGCCAGTGCAAAGAGTCTTTATTCTTTTATGTGAGAAGAGATAGTATGTGACTGCGATCTGAGTTGAAGAAGCAGATGGGAATTAATATGCAGCCGCCTTGTTGGACTATATATCTATCCATCTCATCTCTTCCGGTCAGGTCAATCAATGGATTAGATACACCATCATGCTCAACTACAGGTATCAATCCATCTAATGTTGACAGCTCGGTTATGGAGGCTCAGCGCCATGATATGCCCAAAAGGGAAACATGACCGACAATGGAAATCGCTGGTGCAGGCAGCTCAACGACCACTACGGAGATGTTCGAGTGCGCTATTACAACATGCAGCAATATTCTAAACACACCGTCTCTAATCTGGGAGACACAGCCCTAAACCGTTCCGTTTTGGCTTTTCTTATGCTTATTCCGTCTAATTCTTGATTATTGGCATTGTCTTCTTTGATACCTACAGTACCTATCTCTCCAGGCTGTGCAGGGATGAGCCTTCGCCCTGTTTAGTCTGAACCCGACTGACTGGGCCTCGGCTGAGCAATGCCGGATCTCTGGGCCTTTCCCCATGCCCAGTTTATCATTGTGTGAGTATGCGTAGGCCAAGTCTTTGATTACGTGCCGTAGTTTTCTTGGCTTGTGTAATTATAGGTAACTATGGATATGAACAGGACATGAACGTCTCGGCCAACTGACGCGTTAGGGCTGTGGCTCTTGTTTCCTTTTCTCAATAGCCGGTATCTGTATCATCAATGGTCGAGACCTTTCCCAAGAAACGCCATTTGGGGACAAACACTCCGATATCTGCCCTAGAATCTAATATGCGACATAACCCCGTTATTGTGGCTTTGATCTATCAATGTAAACCTTTTTATTCATGTGATTTAATAGGCGTTGAATGTTGTTCTATTCTGGCGAATATGTGACATCGGAACAAGCTACCACATTCATCATTCGCAGTGTTTAGGGTACCTACATAGACTAAGCGCATACCGTCTATTTACGCCCCTGTTGATCCGTCAAACTCCCTTGACTAGACTCGGGCCAGCATTAAACGCAGATCCAATTACTTAACCTGACATGTTGCATCGTTTACTGGCTGATAATCTCTCAACGTCATGGACCGGCGGGTTTTGGAGGATCGGCCCCTGTCAGGCTGAGCCGGTGCACCGCTTCCCGACCCGGCGCAACGGCGATCCCCGATGCAGTGCAGTCCGGCAGGGGTTTCGGCGGCGGCACGGGAAGCAAGCGCGTGAACGACTGCATCAATAGACTGTAGGTAGGCGTCAGATCTAATAATTCTGTTGCTTACCTTAGCTACAAGAAACTTCTGACGCCATCTCCGAAGCCACCATTTCACCCATAAAGTACAAGAAAAGAAGTCAATTTTAGACTGCTGAACTGCCAAAGCAAGAGACGTTCCCTTTAGATCCCGCACTCTACGGAGTAAAGACATGAGAAAAAATCATGGCAATGGCTGAAATTATCCGATAGCCTCTCCGCCTACGGCACGACGATCTTCCCACTTGGGCTTAGCAGACGGGCAGGCCGAGAGCTGAACAGAGCTAAGCCGCCCAATAAGAGGCTCTAAAGCTCAGCCGCCCCAGCTGAGCGGGGAACGAGGCTTGAGGAGCTTGGGCCACTCGGGGCCCTGTTTTGTGGCTGAGGTGTGATGTTGAAGGGCCTCATCATAATAACAACATCCATGAATTGCATTGGACTGAACCATGACGCTGGGATTTACATGACGGATAGAGTCCATGTTGTCCAAGCTGTCGGGACTGTCATGTTGCTAGTCTGTATAGCTTCTATCAAGCTGTCAGAGAGGTCTCTTATCCCAACTATATCCCCATCACCAATTCAACTCACCTCTACCAACTCACATCGCATCTAAACTCAACAATCACATACTTATCCAACCAACACACATACACACACATCTCCCTCTTTCCCGTATCATCTCCGGACGCCTCAAGCTAAACTACCACAACATACCAAACTCAATACGAAACAAGCAACATCCTCCGTCCCAATGCCACGCGGGCCTGCGTCCTAAACGAGATAGCTTCACTGCAGCCACGCGAGCCACGTCCGTGGTATTTCATCTGGTGGCTATTCCGGCACGCTGTAGAAAGCCATCGTGTTCCGTCTCCCTGACTCCTCTTCTTGATTTGTCTCATCTCGGCCTTGTCTCATCTGCCCTGCAGAAACATCGTGACTTGCTCATCCTGAGAAACCACGCCAACTCTCTGCACGCCTTGCATAAGGTCATCCGAGCTCCCGTTTCTAGCTCTCCCCGAGTCAATGTTTCAAACCCGAGGTCGTGGTTCGTGGAATCTGCGTCTTGATATCGTGCATGTACGTGAATCAGTCTCCACCGACATGATGAAATTGACTGGAGGCATGAAACCCTCATTACTGAAATATCCTGCATGGCATAACAAGTGCTACAAGAAAAATAAAGATCAGCACAGTCTACCTACTGAGCTGCTGAAACATCCATCTCGATTCAATGGGTCTAATCGTAGTATCCCAGCAGGACAGAGGAAATTGCATGATATGAATCACTGCTGTGAACCCGATATTGATACCGCTATATATAGACAGCTGATGCAAACATATAAGTTAAGTATAGCATCTCTGTGTTTTTTCGGCGTAATCCGCTCGTCTGTGAATGCAAATACCTCCTTTTGACGGCAACTGCTGGCTCGTAGACATACTGCCACTCAGCCAAACACCTAAACCTTAGGCATTGGCCATCTGAACATCCCCGTCAGAATTATCATCCTTTCTCATTTGATAAGCCATCATCGCCCACACAAGCTTCATAGCCGCCAACCGCTGCTTGGTGTCAAACAGATCGTACCAAGGGCTCCTCCAAGCCTCCACCTTACCCCAGCTACGCTTGGCTGTGTCAAGATCACGCACTCCTTCCAAAGCCTCGAGTAGACGATTGGGTACTCTGACGCGGAGAATCGAGACATGGTGGAATAACGAGCTCACCACAAAGATGTCGTCGTAGTCGGCACCTTTTCGCTTTCCAATGGCTTCGTAATGGGCCTTCTTATCCCATGTCGCCGCGGGAGGTCGGACCATGCGGTAGTTGTCATAGATACTCATGTTCTTGCGGGGTTTCTTAGCGAGCGGCATCGGAAGGCCGTTTTCATCGCTGGGTTTCGCGTCCTTGTCGCCCTGTACCGCGTCCTTTTCAATCTCACGACCGATGGGTCCTCCAGGGCCGCCTCCCCAGCGCTTCTTGGTTGTCCACCATTCTCCCTCACCAAACCGCTTCTCTGTCTTCCCTTCGCGTGCGCGATGTTGCGCCGTGATGAGTGCTGCTACGATCTCCCGAGCCAGATCAAGCGACTGCGCAGTCTCAGGGTCTGGCGATGTGAAATCGGTGGTACCCCTGGCACTGACGGCTGCAACAGGCCCGTAGACGACACCTGCACGGGCGGCCTCGCGGGTTGTCGGGCTCTGGAATATAAAAAGGCAGCCAGAAGGACAGTACGACTTACGAGCTCCAGGTCCTTGGGACGAACTCAAGTGAAGGCGTGGTTCAGTGCGAGAAGGTGAGACGTTGCATCCAAAGTCATAGGCAACTAGCTTGATGAATGCCGTAATAACATTATTGCGATATTCAAAGGGCATAGCCGCCCCAGCACTGGTTCTGAAAAAGCCCGCGCTGTCATCTTCTTTGGCACTCGCAGGCTTTACATCCTCGGAATTGGCAGTTCCGTCAGACGAGGTAACCTCAGGAGAGGCCTCGGGAGAAGGAGGAAGCGCTACCGGCTGAGTAGGGTCATCCCAGAAAGAAGTGAAGGCTTCAAGACAGCGGAAAAACTCATAAGCATTCCCCAATCGAGCCGGCGTCTTTCCTTTTGGCGTAGGAAGCCTTCGAACAGTACGAAAGGCGTCTTGATTGATATTGGAGAGTTCCTTCTTGCGTTCAAGATATACATGGCAACCAGGGGATAGGTTGCCGTTCCTCAAGGGATTTCGGGTGGATTGGTTCCGCTCTTGGGCTTCATCTGGGGACAACTTGTCCCACTCATCGAAATTGGGGATATAGGAAGAGTCAGGAATCAGATCAGTAGGCTTTGCATCGAGGTTCAGGTTAAGGCCAATGGCAGAGAAACCAAGGGGACCGAGAGCAGCAGTTGACCGTCCAGTGTTCTGGAGGAGAGTGGAAAGCGCAGAAGCATTGTCGATATCATCATCTTCATGAGCAAAAGGTTGAAAGCGAGGAAGAGTGACAGGCGTAGGAGGCGGGACGTCCTTGGGATCTATCTTGCTCTTTGGCGGAACACCGGCTGAGACGGATGAGTTTAGCCAGGGTCTCTGTCAAGGTGGAGGTTACAAGGTAACTGTGGGGGAGGGGGCAGGCGATATAGGATAGGGAAATGAAGTGAGGGGGCAAAATGAGGTGTTTTGCGAGAATGATACGACGTGAGTGAGGGAATCACGGTGAATGAGAAGTGTCGTGAAATTGAGTACAGGTAGAGGTTGAGGTTGAGAGATTGGTAGCTTACCAAACGAGGTGAAGTTGCCAAACATGGCGGCTGAGGAGGTGGTTGTAGTGGCGCGACTAAGGATGTAAGGTACCGCGGATGCTAAAGAATGGAACAGACGACGTCAGCAATGGGGCAAAGTGCAACAGAGTACAGAGACACGTACAGTAACGAGAGCGTATAAGCTGAATATTGGTGGTTGAAAAGAGGGAGTGGCTTAGTAGATGCAGAGGGAGGGCCTCAAGACATGACTTGGTTGTTGAAGGTGAGAGACGAGCGGTATGAGATGGACAGGGAAATCAGCAGGTAAAGAATAGGTAGGTAGGTACAAATGATAAGAAGTCAGTTGAGGAGAGACAAAAAGACAATCAATTAGCCAGTGATCACCATCAAACGGTCGCGCTCACACAAAAAACCGTGATACCCAAAAGCTCTATCAAGCGGTGCAAGAGAGGGGACCCTGATGTGATGTGAAAGGGTCAAAAGTTTCGGTGACGGGATGGACGGTGCCAAGATTGGGCCCGGTCCGTTCGGGAGCAGCCGCGGGGTTAATCAACTATTACAGTACCAACAGGTTCACCCATGTACCTTTAGTAGATACATAGTTAGGTAATCTGTTTCTGGTAGAACAAAATAACTACTGAGAAGTAGCCTAAGATAATAAACAGTTCCTTTATCTTACATCTTTCAATGGTCATGTAAGTGTTAGTGCAAGGTACCGTACCTGAAGCCACTCCGCCTTTAGCCGGCAACTGGACCGATTGGTGGGCTCTAATTGGGTAATTAAGGCCACCTCTGGATATTCTCAAATTCCTACTTTGTATACTTCTTACGAGCATGTTAAAGTAAAAAGTGCTTGAGGTTCCATATTGGATTTTTTGGACCAAATAGGTTCTGTCAAGTAATCTTTCTAATTGAATTAAATATGGAATGTTAATGTCACTGCCACACATTGATCTTTTATATGTACCTAGTCCCTATGCACCTCCAAGTGCTCAATGGAAGGTAGGAACTGGACAGGACGGTACCTTCCTCTGAATATGAAAGACTTCACGTGCTCCAGCAAACCCGGTTCTTCTATTATCGGTCACTGCATCTCTAGAGTCATCATTCTACTGCTAAATCGATATCAGTTCCATCGCATAAGAATGGAGAGGTTTTTGGACCCTCACGATCTTTCCGGGTCCAGGGATCCCTCCCAGTTTTATACACTCGACAGTAATCTTCCACCCTTCCCAATCGACTCAGATTACCTATCCCAAAATCATGCATCCGACATGTCAGCAGCATTATTAGACCTCCTGTCATTCGAAGTCCTTCAAGATATCGTTCTACTGCTCGACATTCGCTCCTTGATATATTTCAGAATCGCCTGCAAACGCACTGCTTAGGCTGCCGATTCTCATCCGCACATCAAAGCCATCTTTCAATACGCGCGAAATTCTTTAAGGGGCATCCTTGCCATCGACACGGGTTGTTGGTTTACTTGCACAACTCTTTACTAAAAGCTTTGTACAGCTGAATGCGAACACTGCGGCGACTTTGGTGGCTATCTCTACCTCATCACCTACAAGAGAGTCTGCTTTCTTTGTCTTTCTCAGCACGAGTACTACCTGTCTATAGCTACCGAGGCTCTGAAGCGTTCTCTGGACTATTCGACTCTAACAACAGTGCCTCACATGAAGGTTGCTCCTGGCACATACTCTCCAGTAAAGAGGAAGATCGACAAGTTTGTGATTCTTATCGACTACGAATCCGCTCTCTGCTCTGGACTTGCGAAACGTAGATATTCGCTTGACGGACCTGATAGGTGTGGAGGGCCTTGAAGAGTTGCTTCCTACTGGAAACATTTTCTTCTGACAAAGAATGACCGGTCGGGTTATCAACACTTGGACAACGCACGAAGATTCTTGGCCATCTCCCGCGTCCCGTGGCTAGACACAGCGAACCAGGTTGTTGAAAAGGGATTTACCTGCATGGGATGTAGCGACAAAGCCACTGCCGGGCGAGATTATCACTTTCGACGCGAGTACACTGCCCATTCTTTTCTTCGACATGTTGAGGAGTACGGAGATATACACGATGAAAAGCATGTTATGGATGACGACTGGCGTGATCGCTTGACGACATGAAACGGACAACTTTCGAGGAGTTTAGCTAAAAATGCTATATGCATCTGAGAAAAATCCGCGGCATATGGTTATACCGTATCTTGGAGCCGGCCGATAGGATTGGACCGAGTATTATACGTATTATACGAGAGTGTAACACTATCGGCGGGATCGTTTACTTGTACTTTATGCGGCCCCATGTTCCTGAAACTTCTACCAAAGTTTAAACCTATAGCCCTCATGTCTATTAGTTGAGGAGAACTTTATCATGTAATATCAAGATATATTAAGACCGGTGTGTCACGTTGGTGGCTATAACCTTGATGATTGTCGATGCCAAGAGGTGCAATGAGATAGCGTCAAGATACAAGAATGTAATGAGATCTTTACAAGGGACTTCTTTATCGTTTACCATCCTATTCGGTCAACTGCAATTAAGGTTTGGACGAGTTAAAGTGTTCTCGTATACTCCAGCGTGATTGGCTTCGTTTCATTCGGTCGCATGCCCGTGACCAACGGAATCGAGAATACGGACAGAGACCCCATTTCGGTAATCGTACGTCGTGGTTAAGAACAGATTTAGGTGTTCTAGGGGGGCTATGGCGACATTCGGACTTGAATCGACAGGGATGTGATCAGTTGCGGCTGCGAACAAGGGTCTATGAGCGGTAAGGGATCCTTGGATGTACTGATGCGAGCAAGAAGGGGTTGTTGTAAGGGGACGGG
>JAATHB010000142.1:0-11773 GCA_014822075.1 Fusarium buharicum
GAAAGTCTGCTTCGGTCGGTCTAGACGTTTCGAGAAGATTAGGGCCTAAAAGATATTTCCAGCGTAGAAGGACGTTTTCTCCTTCTCCGATTCAATCCCGTACCCTTTTTGTGTTTACTGGCTGAGCCCTTGTATATGCTGCTGTCGAACTCAGCGCGGGCGTCGTGGTGGTTGTGAGTGAGTGAGTCCCCGTCAAGTTGAGGTGCTCTGCGGGAGATCCCGAAGCGGGTTACTCTGGTACGACTGACGAAAGTGGCTGAATATAGCGTCAGAGGTACATAAATACCTAGGTACCTACAGTACGCAGTGCAAGATGCAAAATGGTGCCGTTGGGTTGAACGCGTAGAGAATAGATATGGAGACGAATAAAATAGAGACACAAAATACAAGGAGAAGAAGAGAGAGAGATCTTAACTTACGGGGGGCTAGCGACCGGTATTCAATTATTCCCAAGACGTAAACACCCCAGTCCCAGCCTGTGGAGGGGCCCTGCCGATTACGTCGGTGTTTTTGTACGTACAAGAGCCCACCAGACAAAGAAGAAAAGACAAGAGAGGGAATAATTGGGGGAGGGACAAGAAGTTGCATCATTTGGTTCCATTCTGTCAAGAAGCAGAGGGCCCAGATTCCACAGCTTCCATCTTTCTACGGGGGGGACATCTCCATAAACCGCAAAGATCGTCTTCAACTGTGCTCTCCGTCTACCGAGTCTAGTCAGCTGTGCCACGCCATGATTTAATTTAATGAGAGAAATTACTGAATATTCATTCTACTCGTTCCAAAATGTCACCGCTTCATTCATTATCCAGACTATCAGACTATCACTTGTTCTAGTTCTCCGGGACTCATAACCGCGTCCGCCTAGCGCAGAAGCCTTCCTCCGCTAGTCTGGAATCACAATATGCAGCACCAGCAAGCATCGAAACAAACACTTTGGTGCCTAGGTAAGCAGAGAACCTCGGTCTGCATCCAGGGTTCTTGGGAAACGTGTTTCACACTCTACTATCGCTTACACGAGAGAGTCCTCGAGTCTCGTGATGTACATGGTCATATTCTGTGAACCGTCATAGGCTGGTCAATGGATAAATAGGGACTGGCCTAGTGTCTCTGGTGCGGCCTATTTCCGGACTCGGGGCACCGTCATCCGAGGCTGATATATTGAAACTCTATCACTTATACCACCTGTCAAATTCGGAACCTACTAACTGACCGTTAAAAGCAGATACCATATGGCATAACGGTCCATCTTCCTTATCAGACTAACTAACATCCACATCATGCCCCTGACTGCTTTCATAGCCTATAAATCATAGTCAGGGACAATACTCCGAGAGGATTCGAACAACGCTCACCGGTCCACAGGCTCACATCTTGGTATTTCCCAGACTGGTCACGATCGGCATCTCAGTCGTAGTTTTACAGCAATGTCAAAGCTCCAACTCTTGGACCTCAGCACCAACTGTCCGTTCCTACATGGCCGGCCCTGCATTCAGAAGCTTAGAATGACATGCACGCTGTCTTATTCTTACATGTCCGCTGGCCCACCCGGTTGAATTGGATAGAAATGGCAGCCAAGATGTCGTGAACCCGGAGCTCTCGTTGCTTCTTCTTACCAGCCACCGCAAGGCTCAGGGCGAGCAAACTTGGTGCGGCATTTTCCTCATGACAGGCCAGTTGGCGTGCTCTCAGCTTGTGGCTTGGCTTGGGTTCCCTTCGCTTGAGATGGTCCTGCAGGGTCCGTTGATCAAAATGGATCTCATCACGGATAGTGACCCCTCACTTGCCCCTCGTGCACGGTTGATGATGGCGGGGTTCTACCAGACAAGCGGCTAAGAAGATGATTGTCTCTTCTATCAAAGTCAACCAAATTTCATTAGCTCTCTCTGCTTGGAAACGCTATGTCTTAGATGACATTACCAAAAGCTATTGACAATTATGAGTTGTATGGGCCTTGGCTCATGACCACATGAACTGCCGGCTGAAGTCCTCACGACAATAGAGAGGGGCAGCATGCTTGGCATCACCAAGATATCCCACTTTGGGACACATGTTCGAGGTCTGGATCTTTTATTGAGAAGTTCCTTGGTAATTAGCATTCTGATATTGTCTGCTATCAGTATCCACCAATGTAGACCTTACCGCAACAAGTCTTTGGCATGACATTTGGTAAATAGCTGCGACTCGAGCAGGTATAAAGTTTTTCCTACAACAGGGTCGAGGTCACCATATCAACACAATCGAACCACCAATGACCCAATTCCCGGGAAGGTCTGTATCACCAGGGTGCACGCGCGCCTCGCACAGCTAATAAGCGCCCTTTGCCATCATGGATGGAGAGAGCTGCACAAAGAGTCACAGACCAGGTCCTCTGACAGTCCCAACCGTGACATCTTGCATCAGGCCCTGCCGGCCACCCAGCTCGGAACAATTTCTATGAAACCCCATTCGAGGCCCGCAACGCATCCTTCTGCGAGGTGATAACCCCACAAACCGGTTTTGACTCACTCAACTCAGCTTCTCGTGCCTTGGCCGAACGATTACGGTGGGTATTCTTTTCTTATTTCTTTTTCACTGCGCGCTCTTAGCACAGAAAAAACATTAGACGATGCTACACTTTGATTAAAAAAAAAAGTACCTAAACAGAGGTGACGTGGCGAGCGAGTTGTAACTCATCAAGACGACCCTGCGCGGGCCTCACTGCTTGTCAGTCGACCCCGGCAGCGGAACGGGAGTGGGGCGGTGGACGGACCCTGCCCCGCGCCCGGGCCTAGTAAGCACGGAAGCTTCTCTGATTAAATTAACCAGGGATTCGGCGGGCCAAGCAAGTAGACCCTGCGATAGAAGCTCTTTTGGAAGTATGATATGTATTCGAGAAGCTTTCTAGGTCTGTTGGTGATAGACAATGCATGGTTTATATACACAAAACGCAATAAAAACAATACCTAATAGTAAAGCAATTAACTCGGAATCTGTTTCCGGAAGTAAGGCTGAGGCTGCATACCAAACACAATTAACCCATTACACCCCTAATCACTATACCCTTTTGTCGCCCGATTCTCCTACTACTTGCATAATTCACAATGGCACGATATATCGTCTTGAGTCTTGTACGTCTTGATCTAAAACATCACCTTGGTCGCCACGCTCAATAACCATGCTGCATCACTCCAGCCACCCTCGTCACTTCCTGGAGGCGGCATACGCTCTTCTGGAACTGTCGAGATGCCTGCGAGATGCCGGGATGACCAGCTTCGGGTGCGGCTAAGTTGAGATTCACCGTCTGCCGGAGAATCCTCGTTTTCATCCTCCGTATCCTCGTCGTCTTCTTCTACAGAGAAGAGAGACCAGACACTGCCGAACCAAGTGCCGGCACCTGCTTGTCCCTTCCGAACCAGCCGTCGCACGGTGGCCTCATCGTCCTGGGGTAGATCTTGTTCGAGCTCCTCCAGTCGCTCATCGAGGTTGACAAAGTCAGGACCAGGGACGTCGTTGTGGGCGTCTTGGTTAGGAAAGTAGGATTCGTCAGCAGTGGCTGGACGGTCCAAAGGCGAGTGGAGGTGGCTTCGAGGTCGTGCCAAGCTATGGGAGCGGCTATGAGTACGACTGGGATAACGGCTTGCATATGGAGACGCGTCTTCCTCCAGGGGAGCAACGCTACCACGACGGCTAGCACGATGACTCGTTACATCACGCTCGCGGGCAAGCTCGGCCTCGAAGGCATCATCGTCGGGATCCATGGCCGCAAGACTTGTCGAGCTTTGACGCGAGATAAGCCAAGTCTGGCCCTTGGACTCGCGAGCCTCGGAGCTCATAAGCGCGCCTGTCCGGAGAAGCCAATCGCTATCATTGCGATTGCGCATGCTAAAGCTCAAATCATCCTTGTGACGCTTGCTAGGCGTTGCACGACCGGATCGAGATTTACGTGTTTCGCCGGCAGTGAGGTGAGATGCGGATTTACTCTTTGCAAGCGGTGTTGATGGAGTTCGGGTATGAGACCTCGAGCGCGATGTCGTCGGGGAACGAGCGAGGAGACGCGGAGTAGCAGGCGCGGACTTTCCTTGGATGTAGGAAGGAATCGGGTGGGCGGGGGATTGAGGATGAGAAGCGATGGCGTCGGCAATGAGTTCGTCGTCGTTGAGGGGAAGCTTGACGGTAAGAGGCGCGAGAGAGAGATGGTTGAGGCTAGAAGAGGAGCGGTTCTTGCGGCGGGCGCGGTCGGAATGTTGATTATAGGCTACGTCCATGATGACGATGGCCGGCAGAGATTGAATAAGGTAAACAAACAGAGATAGAGATATAGAGGTGGCCTAGTATGTTATAGCAGGAGACTATGTGGTGGTGTTGAGTGCTGGAGAGCAAATGCGGAGAGTCAATGGGCTCAACCTAACGGAACCGATAGCGGCGATCGGCATGTGATGGTGAGAGAAACAAGCACAAACAGAAGAGAGCAGATCAGCAAAAGCAGGACAAGGTCAATTTAAAAAGAAGAAGTAGAAGTAAGTGGCTGTATTAAATTCGTCGGACCATTACCTTACCAAGTAAGGTGATTCAAATCTTTAAAATCGCCGAGGTCCGGGTAGAAAAGAATCTAATCATTGCCTGAAAAAGACCTGATCTAGACAGAAAAGAGTAGAAGTGTGATGCAAGCAAAAAAAGCTGCCGGAGCCATTGATCAGAACTTTCAATCAAGGACAGTACTTGGCTTTTTAGTCACAGCATGTATCTCCAGAGTCAAAACACCCCGCAGGGCTACTTTACCCACCAACCTCACCAAGTACTAACTCATCCGCAAAAATCTCGATTCCGGGCATCGTCTCCAAATCTAGCAAACGCATTGCTCATTTCATTCACACCCAAGCACAAAATTACCACATCAGCGGCCGGTCAGTCCGAGACCAGTCGAACGACAGCTGCAGAGTCCGCCCACTGATTTATCCCGTGGAGGTAACCTAGTAGGGCTGGAAATATCAAGAAAGAAAAAAAATATACACACACTTAGGCCTCAGGTAAGGTGACAAGTCAAGATGCGCAACCTTCGAAACATTCGATTCGGACAATGCCATCGTGCACATGTCACGGCTACGTGCTGGGATCCTGAAAAGGATGAGGTTCTCTGTGTAGCTGGACCAACAGAGGAGAGCAGTGATATCGAGTTGCTGAGGATCGCTGGCGATCAAGATATGTAAGTCATTGATCAAATATGCAGATATATACAAATACTGACCATCCTCAGTTCAATTCGTACAGTGGCCAGTTGGCAAGCACCCAGTCCAACACCAGATCTACTCGTCGATAGAGTTGTCAGTCTACAGTATCTGAGCGGCTCAGCAACTACTTGTCTCGTCCTCGAAGGCGGCGACATCGTCACCGTCCAGGAGGACGAATTCTCAGGCCAAGATGCCCATATCGAAATTGTCGGTTCCATCGACGCTGGCATTTCTGCTGCACGATGGTCTCCCGATGAGGAGTTACTTATTGTTGTCACAAAGACCAACAATGTAATCTTTATGGGTTCAACTTTTGACCCCGTTGCAGAAATCACAATGACAGCCGAGGACCTTAACGCATCTAAGCACGTCTCTGTAGGCTGGGGAAAGAAGGAGACGCAGTTTCAGGGTCGAGGCGCAAAGGCAATGCGCGATCCTACTATCCCGGAAAAGGTCGACGAGGGCTTGCCCAGCTCTTTGGAGGACGGTTCAATGACTATTAGCTGGAGAGGAGACGGCGCTTATGTGGCTATCAACTCTGTGCAGGAAGGATCCCGTCGAGTTATTCGGGTCTACTCGCGTGAGGGCGAACTCGACAGTGCGAGCGAGCCAGTTGATGGTCTTGAGGGCGCTCTGAGCTGGCGACCAGCTGGAAACTTAATGGCTGGCATTCAGCGACTGTCAGATCGGATAGATGTGGCATTCTTTGAAAGAAACGGCTTGCGCCATGGGCAATTCACTCTTCGATCTCCCTCTGGGCCAGTGGAGGCTCATGGGAAGATACGTCTAGAGTGGAACTCAGACTCTACCGTTCTAGCAGTCATCTACAAGGACATGGTGCAACTGTGGACCATGGGCAACTACCACTGGTATCTCAAGCAAGAGATGCCCATTGAGCCGGATTCGACGTGCCTCTCCTGGCACCCCGAAAAGGCCTTGCGCTTTGCTGCGGCATCAACAAGCAATGTCCTAGTAGCGGAGCACATCTTTTACACAGCAAGGGGATCATGTCATCCACCGCACGACAACGGCGCCGTTGCAGTGATTGATGGCGAAACGGTCAAGTTGACTCCGTTCCGAACAGTTAACATCCCACCCCCTATGTCAATGTTTGAGATCACTGCTTCTGCGTCAGTAGTTGACGTCGCATTCGGACGTGACAACACCTCCTTTGCCATCCTGCACCGAAAAGGTATCGATGTTTATGAGTGGCCGGTAAAGAACGGGAGGTCTATTAAGCCACAAGTCTCATGGAAGGTTGCCTTTGACGAGATGGCAACCCCGGGTTATAACGTGCTCTTGCGAATTGCTGCAGTTGCTGATAGCTTCCATTACTTTGGCTATGAAGAAGAGAATGGATTCGTCCAGCGCTCTGTGCAGGCTGGTATCGAGGGCGAGCCGACCACAACAACAATCGACTCCCAGGAACTTCTAGTTGCTACGGCTAGCTACCAAGACGACAACTCTTTTGAAGGTTATGGCCAGGATAACTCAGCAAAGCTATTCCAAATCAACGATGCTGGTAACGAGATTCTTTCCGTTCAGTTCCAAACACAGCTGCCCTGGTTTGAGATTAGCAAGGTCGACGATGAGATCGTTGCCTTTGGTCTTTCCAGAAACGGTCACATCTACGCAAACTCTCGACTCCTGGTAAAGAACTGTACATCTTTCGTCGTCACGCCCAGCCATCTCATCTTTACTACCAATAACCACCTGGTCAAATTCGTTCATCTCTCAGCTGAGGTTGATGGTAAGTCAAGTCATCTGTGTCTTTCGTAACCAGTCACTGATATTATCCAGAGCTCGAAGTTCCGGCAGATGACCCTGAGACAGACGAGCGTTGCCGCAGCGTCGAACGTGGATCGCGACTTGTTACTGCTATCCCTGCCAACATGAGCATTGTACTTCAGATGCCTCGTGGAAACCTCGAGACCGTCTTCCCTCGAGCAATGGTCGTTGCGGGTATTCGTAACCTCATCGATGAAAAGAACTATGCGCGAGCATTCTCATACTGCCGAACACAACGTGTCGACATGAACATTCTTTACGACCACCAACCAGAGCAGTTCCTGGCCAACGTTGGACTCTTCCTCGATCAGATCCCAGACGTCGCTCACATCGATCTATTCCTCTCCTCTCTTCGGTAAGCCCCTTACATATAGCCATTAGACACAGTCTGACCCAAAGTAGCGCCGAAGATGTCACCCAGACTATGTATCAAGATACAAAGCGCCCTAAGGCCTTCGGCACTGATCCTCTTCCCTCTGACTTATCTCCCGCACCAAGAGGTTCCGCTGCCAAGGTGAACACCGTATGCGATGCTCTTCTCAACGCCCTGCAGAGTCGCAAGGCCACCAACCTTCAAAACATCATTACCTCGCATGTCTGCAAGTCACCACCAGCCCTCGACGATGGCCTCCTCCTGGTCGCGGAACTCATGCGCGAGGATGAGAAGATTGCCGAAAAGGCAGTCGAGCATATCTGCTTCTTGGTCGACGTTAACCGCCTGTACGAGAATGCGCTCGGTCTTTATAATCTTGACCTTGCCCTCCTAGTCGCCCAGCAGTCCCAGCGGGATCCTCGCGAATATCTCCCCTTTATCCAAAATCTACACTCCCTTCCTGAGCTACGTCGTCAATTCGAAATTGATGATTATCTTGAACGTCGCGTCAAGGCTCTCGGTCATCTTCAAACGCTGGACGTCTTTGATGAGCTCCTCGCCTACACCACCAAACACTCTCTATACCACGATGCCCTGCGCCTCTATCGCTACGATGCTCCTCGTTTGCGTGATCTCACAGCCGCATATGCCACTTATCTCGAGTCTACCTCAGCCTACCGTGAAGCAGGCCTCGCTTATGAATCCCTCGAGAACTACGCCAAAGCAACCAGCTGCTACCGAACTGCCGGTGCTACATGCTGGCAGGAATGTCTCTACACCGCAGCACAGCAACAGCCACCCATGTCTACCGAGGCCATGGCCGATCTTGCCAATAACCTCGCGGATGCTCTCTGGGAGGCAAAGGATTATGCTTCTGCCGCTACCATCCATCTTGAATACCTTGACGCCATCGACATGGCTGTCCGCTGTCTCTGCAAGGGCTACCACTTCGCCGACGCCATCCGTCTTGTCGTCCAGCGCAAGCGTTCTGACCTTCTCACCACCAGCGTCGACACCGGCCTTGCCGACGCTCTAGGTACAACAACCGAATTCCTCGCCGACTGCAAAGCCCAGCTCAAGGCCCAAGTTCCTCGTGTAGCCGAGCTCCGCCGCAAGGCCATCGAGGATCCACTCGCCTTTTACGAGGGCGACCGTGCCGGTGGCATGGATATACCCGACGACGTTTCTGTAGCCGCCTCTTCGCGTGTGAGCACCAGCGCATCCCTCTTTACACGCTACACGGGCAAGGCTGGCAGTGTTGGGACAGTAGGAACAGGCGTCAGTCGCGCGACGAGCAAGAACCGCAAGCGTGAAGAGAAGAAGCGTGCGCGCGGACGTAAGGGAACAGTCTACGAGGAAGAATATCTCGTCAACAGTATCCGCCGTCTTATCGAGCGTGTCAGTGCCGCTGCGCCGGATACAGAGCGTCTTGTCTTTGCCCTCGTGCGCAGAAACATGCCTGAGCGAGCGCGTGCCGCAGAGGCCCTCATGGCTGAGGTTTCTGATGCTTGCACTGCTGCTGTAGCGGAGGTTTTCAACGTACACGAGACGGAAACACAACAGAAGAATGAGGGCGAGCCTACGTGGCATGCTACAGGGGGTGAAGCGGTGTTGCAGGACTTTGTGATGGGACAGGGGAAGAAGCTAGAGCCCCCTATCGTCAAGGGGATGAAGAAGCTTACGCTATTAGGGTCATGATTCAAGTAATTCCAAAAGTTATGTCTAAAAGGATGAAAATACATGATTAACAGATGACAACCTTGCATACATCACCAAACGACAAACTTGGTATATATATATATTTGTGTGTATATGCTTCTTAAATATGTACAGTGAACAGAAGCAGCGTCTTAAGCGCTTTAAATACGGCCAATACCAGCATTGCCGCGGACCCAAGCTGGGACATCAGCAACGGGCCTGTGGCCAACAACACTACTCTTGGTCTGCCCGAGCCTCGACAGGGCAGCAGAGCTAGTCAGCGTGGGCAGAGCACCAGTAGAACCAGCAATGCGGTTCCATTCGCAGATCTTGCCGACGGGACCAGAGCAGCCGTTAGCCTGAGCAACGGTGTTGACGACGTAGACGTTGCCGCCCTTTGTAAGCGAGGCCGGAGTAACGGGAGTCTTGACATTCTCAAAGTAGTTACCCTCGATGAGAAGCCATGTGTTACCGTCGATGTCGAAGGCGTGTCCGTCAATGTTCTGAAAGTAGTTGTTCACAGCGTGGAAGACGACTTGGCTGTTTGTGTTGGTGGTGCCAACATGGGGAGCACGGCCGGACAGGTCGTGAAGCCAGTTACCGACAAAGGTATACTGATCCCTCTCGCCGATGAGGAGCAACGACCAGTAGTGTTTTCCGTTGCAGCCTGAGGACCAGGTAGTTCGGCCGTCGAATTCGTTGTTGGAGATGGTTACTTTACCGGCGGCACCCCAGCCTGTAACGATGAACTGGCGACCGACAAGGGAGAACTTGCAGTGATCGATCCAGACGCGGTCTCCGCCGTCGATGGTGATAGCATCACCTCCCCAGACATAACGAGGGTTGAGGTCGTGGATGTGGATATTCTGAATGATAACGTTGCTCTTTCCACCACGGATTCGCAGGCCCTTACCACGAATAGCGCCCCTGTTACCGACTCCAACGATACTCTTGTTGCTACCAACCTCGATGGGTTTGCGGCCGGCGTTATCGTAAGTGCAGGAGATCATGTCACCGTTGTCACAAGTATCCTGGATAAAAGGCTGGCCCTGAGAAGTGCCGCCAGGACACTTGCTGGTGCGGTTGTCGTTGCAGCAGCGGCCGTTTGTGCTACCCTCGGTATTTCTAAAGTCCCAGGTTCGGTCGATCATGATGACACGGGGAGTGCTATCCTCGAGCCAAGTCTTGAGCCTGTATAGTGTTATTATCAACTAGTTTGATGGGAGTCTTTGGCGTTCTTACTGTGCAAGACTGGATGGGAACTGAGGAGTGGCTGATCCACCACCAGTTGTACCGGCAGCGAATCCAGTCGCTGAGCCCTTGACCTGAGCATGGACTTGGACTATGGAGCCAGTAGCGGCCAGGAGTGAGAGAAGTGTAAACCACATAGTGACCGTGTAAGTCGGTGAAGAATGAAAGGCGAGTTGCAGTGTGACAGATGATGATAAAGGACAGCCATATAAGTCTATATATATGCTTATTCCACCCTTGCAAGGCCCCTTTATCTCCAAGCAGCTTAGCCTGACTCCCTCTGAGTCCTGTCATCTTACCATCGTCAGTACCTTCACGGAAGCTGTCGTCGAGAAAGACTGCGAGCTGTTGGCCCAAAGCAGCTCTTTGACCCGTTTCCAGGCCTGTCTCTATAGCTCAGTTGGGTAACACGGAGCATCCCGCTCCTAAGTTACCAGGTTCAGGTGTGCACTACTAGGTAGCCAATGGAGTAATTCTATGTCCACCAGTAACCGATTTTAAACCAACTACACTGAGTTTAAGTCAACTACAAGGGATTCGTCACCGGTGACTATGTATGGTCCGGCTGTTCCTGAAGAAGCATAGGTCGTTGGTATAGTGGTGTTGTGGACGGATAACGGAAGATAGATGAAACTTGAAAGGTTTGCCAAGAATGGTACTATAATAAGTTAAGCTGTCTTGGGGGGACTAAACTTTCTGGTGATACATCGCTAACGATAGGCAGTCCTGCCAAGGAGAATAATAACTTAGCTTGAAAGAATTAGACTTCCTGATGATATATCACAAACACAAACTAGCTCTGTATGCACGATCAGAAACAGATATATTCCCATTCGCCTCCGCTATGAAGCCAAGATCCCGACTAAAAACTACCGAGTAAAAGCTAAGTACGAGAATATCGAAAAAAAAAAAGGAGCAAAAGTTAAGAAATGCCGGCCTAAGTCTCCTATATCCATCCCAAGTCCGTCCATAACCGTGATTCCACATGCATCGCGTTCAAACAATTTCGCATAAGACATAATTTAGCTCTCTTCCCAAGCATCATCTCCATAAACATAGTATACGAGTAGCCGATCTAGGCATAACAGAATTTGTATAATAATCAGTTCCGAGGTGACTATGCACCGTTTGGCTGATCTGGCTCATCATCGTCGTCCTTTGGTGGCGGTGGTGGAGGAATGTCCGACTCTTCGTCTTCGAACTCTTCAAACCGAGCCTCATCGCCCTCCTCACCCTCCTCGCCGATGGGGTCTTCAGGGATGATACCATTCTGGCGCTCCCAAACTTCTCTTCGAATGCGATCGTCTTTGGCTTTGCGTGCGCGTTCAACCTCCTCAAATCCACCCGACTTCTTTAGTTTGCCATCTGCAACAAAGTTGCGGATTTCCCTGTGCAAGGGGTTGTCACGACGTGTTGCCAACTCTTTCTGGCGTAACTTCTCTGCACGCTCAATGGC